>PITA01007086.1:75233-94774 GCA_004023965.1 Spilogale gracilis | reverse complement strand
AGTAGATTCATTAATCAGAAACGATACAGACCTATAATGCAGCCTGTTGGGTTCCTAAAAAAAGAGGTGCACACAAACTTACACATAATGACTACAATAAGTAAAGGGGAAAATGCAAGATACAGAGAGTGTGTTCAGTGTATTCTCATTGTGAACCAGGTATTTGTAATCAGGTAGATGGACATGTCTTTATGGATATAGGTGCCAATGAACAAATAGTTTTAAATGTAAGTAAGTGTATACATATTGGTTTACCTTTAAATACAGAGTATAGATAATGTTACCCTTGTATGGCATATATATTAACATTTCCTGAATTATATATACCAGAAACTGAGGATTGAGTCTCTGGGGAGAGACCCGGAGTACTGGGTTGTGAGGGTGAATTTTATTTGACAAGATTTATTCCGGTGTCATATGAATAGTTTTAAGCATGTGTATGAGAACCTTCTACAGTACTATAAAGTCCAGAATACATTAACCATAAATTGGCGAGTTTTATAAAATCAAGCTCCAAGAAAATATGACATCTATTTTACGTATATCTGATACTATTCTCAATTTTTTTTTTAAAGTTTTAATTTCTGGGGTTTTTGTTTGTTTATCCTCGTTCTTAGCTATGTTCCAAGTACTTGAACCTGGCAGAAAGGGGATTTCAGATGACTATGTTCTCTGCAACAGAATGGCACATTTCGAGGTGTAAGTCAGAAGATTCAGTCATTCATTTATTCAACAAATTATTACTGAGAGCATACTAGGTCCCAGCCAGTGCTCTCCACACTCTTGGATAAATCAGAGAACAAACATGAGCTGGTACTCAGTCTCTGCAGACTGAAGATAGACACTCCTGAGACTTCCTGTGGGTGCATGCCTTAGGAGGTTTCACATAACAAGAAAAGATCTAGGATTTGTTGTACAGGGTTAAAGTATTGTTTTAAAAATGCATCCACATATTTAAGTGCCAGCTTAGGGCATTAGAAATCGATAGCAATTATAGCCACAAAAGAGGCTTTGACATTCAAAATATCTTGCTCCAAACTTAACAGGTGTGTTGGCCAGCCTGTGGAGCAACTAAAAGGGATTCGTGGCTGGAGGGAGTGCAAAGTAGTGCATGCATTTTGGAAATCTGTTTGGTAGTTAGGGATAAAGTTAAATATGCAATCACCATATGACTAGGAGATTCTCCTCCCAGGCATTTGCCCAGGAGGAATGAGAAAGTTCATTAAAAAAACAACTGAGACCAGAGACATTATGCTAAGTGAAGTAAGTCAGTGAGAGAAAGACAAATACTAAATGACTTCACTAGTGTGGAATCTGAGAACCTAAAGGAACAAACAGAGGAAAAAGAGCCTAATAAACAGGCTCTTAAATACAGAGAACAAACAGGTGGTTATGGGGCAGAGGGCAGGTGAAATTGATCAAGAGAACTAAGAATACACTTGGGTGAGGGGATGGGGTAACTGGGGGATGAGCATTGTGGAGGGCACAGGACTTACCGAGCACCGGGTGTTCTATGCAACTGATGAATTCTAAACCAATGATACGCTGTATGTTAACTAATTGAATTTAAGTTAAAAAAAGAATACACTTGATGAGCACTGAGAATGGTATAGAATTTCTGAATCATATTGTACACCTGAAACTAATACAACACTGTTAATAATACCCCAATAAATAAATAAAATGTCCTGTAGCTTGTGAAAAAAAAAAGTAAAATATTATTACACATCTATTATTAGCAGCTTTATTTGTAGTAGCCCCAAACTGGAAACAAATCCAAACTGGAAACAAATCCATAGGTGAAAGAATAAGCAAATTATGCTATATTCATCCAGTGGAATAGTACTTGCCAATAGGAAGATTTTTGGTTATTTTATTTTATTTTATTAAGGCAAATCTCAAAAACACTTATGTTCAGTGAAAGAAGCCAACTTAAAGTTTATACCCTGCATGACTCCCTTTATGGAACATTATAGAAGAGAGAGCCACTCCCTAGTGACAGCAAAGAGACCAGTGGTTGCTTGACTGTGGTCATAGTTTCATGGGTATGTACACTTGTCAAAACTCATCAAACCGGACACTAAAAATGGGTACATTTTACCGTATGTAAATTATACCATCATAGAATAGATTTGAAAAGAAAAACATGAAGTAGTTTAGAAGACACCGTATAGGATTTTCTGTCGTGGATGAGGTCATTAGAACAACTCAGAGTCCTGACCTGTTTAGCGAGAGAAGAATACTCAAAAAGCAAGTACAAATTTCACCTGGTACAGTTGGAAATGACCAGATGACATTTGAATGGCCCAGTATTCCACGGGTAACTGAGGAGTTGAAACCACATGGGGCATATATTCATCCATGGCCATAACTGCCTGGCCCTGCTTCTAGCCCAAAGTGGAGCATGTGGGTGTCTCTGAGGTCCCATGCAGACATAAGGGCAAGTAACTAATTACAGGAAACAAAGGGACCGAGACATACAACGTCTGATGTGACTGGATGTAGGGACAGAGCCTTGGGGCCTGATTTATGTCTCCATCTGCTCTGGGCTGGCAAGAGTCTTAGTGAGAGATGTGCTCGGCGGCCCAACTGTGCTTATAATTTGTAAATAAAACAAAGTCAAACAACTGCAGTCAAACAGTGTGTGGTGTGTCTTCTGCCCAAATTCAACCATAGACTCTGAAGGCCTGGTGTGTTGGGAAAGCGAATGTCTCTGAGGTCAGCGTCGTATTGTAGTTTAAAAATCAAGGACCCCAGTCTTCCCTTTGAAAATGAAACTGCTCAGTGTGCAGAAAGGCCTTAATATAAATAATGTGGCAGCCTTGTGGAGAGGCCTCTCCGATGCTGGAGGTCTCCGAACACTCACTGTCTGGCGTTTCATGTTGTGTTTCAAAACCAGAATCATTATAAGCCACATAAATCTGTCACTTTAGTTGAATTTGTACATCACCAAATCCCCGACTAATTTTTCAAAGATTATCCTCTGCCGCAAATGAAGTCTAGGCTCTGGGATCCGCTGGGCTTTGCTGGGTTGTCGTATCGCCCATGTCCCAGCTTGAATTTTTACTATGTGAATGAAAATTCTCCAGGACTTTTGGACAGAGTTCAACATTACTAATACTCCATAGAATATTTAGGCAGCCAAATTATATTGGACATTGTTGCAGAATTCCTTTCTGGCAAAAACATCTAAAGGAAGGCATGTTTGTATCATATTGGTCTCCACTGTATCTTAGTATTCAGGCATAGTCCTACCTTGTCCTTCTCTCTGGGGGGCATCTCTCCATAATTCTCCCTGGAAACCCAGGTCCTCTTTACATCCCTTGGGTTATATAAAATCCTCAGGCCATCCTTCCAGTTTCCCCACTTCCCCCTAGTTACAAGTCCCAGCTCCCTGGATTTTGTTATCAGCTATTTTATTTAAAATCAATTAAATTATTTAAGTGATTTTTAAAAGCATTGTACGCTATGGAAGAATTTAATTTTTAAAAGAAAGGACATTTTCCAGTGTTTCGTGTCTATGCTTTTGGATTCCTTCACCTAATCTTCACATCACTACACATTTTTCTCCTTCAGGCACCTAACTAGAAGCAAAGAACGTTCTCTAGCTCATATTCAACCCTTTCTTCCTGCCATCTTTTTACCCACATAGACTTCAGAGCCCAGAAAATCTACCCTAGGGATGTTGTCCATGGGCGGTGTCTCTCTCAGTTCTTCATAAATAAGTCAACTATCTAATTAAGTCCCTGGTGAAGCTTGCCTTTCCTCCCTATTCTCCTTTCTGGCCCCATCTCTGTGCCTGCCCTTAGGACAAGGCACTTGTAGGAAGATGGGCACAGTCCTCTGCCCATTGCTGAATGCCACTAGTTCTATTAGGAACAACTGCTATCTAGCCACCTTGCTACTGTGCTCCCATGGGCGATCATCTCCCACCAAGCTCCATTTTCTGCGTGCTCCCATGGGCGATCATCTCCCACCAAGCTCCATTTTCTGCCTTTTCAAGGTGCCCAACTGCCCAGCATACGTAAGGAAATGGATGGGAGGTCTGTCTGTCCGATGGATTCTACTCTGTTGGAAGGGACTTGATCTAATACTCTTCATGCCTCATTCTCTTAAAAAGTCTTATTGGCCTGGTTCATTCTGTTTTCATGTTTGCTCCCCTCTTCAACGAAGGACTCACACACAGGACTAATGGCCTACTTGGCTTGTCTGAATGGCAGAGGTTCTTCTAAACTCACAATGGCTCTGCTGCTATAATGACTTCGACATTTACAGGAACTTACTCAAAGTTCCTTATTTCCCTAATTTCTTTCTTCAAAGGGTTTTCCTCAGGTGGATTGATATCTGGTTAATCTGCAATGACAACACACATGAACTCTGGAAGTTAGTAGAGATGAAGCTAAAAAAAAGGGACAGCCACTATCTCTCTAATCAATGAAATTTTAAACATTTATATGTTTTCAATTCATATTATGAAATGTTGACACAAAAGTGAGTGATCTATTTTTTAATGTGTTTAGCCATTTTAAAGTTTGAATATTAAAACTCATTTCAGAACTTGAGTCCAGATATTTGATAATTTTATTAGGAGAAATCTCAGGATTTTTTTCCCCAAGGGTAATGGGAAGTCTTTGAAATTTTTAAGGCATGGTGTTGATGATATTGGATGGAGATGCAAAGTAGACTTCCTCAAGCAAATGTTTTACTTAGCTTCTGTGACAGAGTTTTACAGACTGAGGGGCTTAAAAACCAGATACAGTTATGTCTCTTCTCATAGTCCTGGAAGCTGGAAATCCAAGATCAGAGTGCCAGCATGGTTAAGTTCTGGTGAAAGCTCTCTCCCTTTCCTGCAGATGACTGCTTTCTTCCTGTATCCTCACGAGGCAGAGAGAGACAGAGACAGTGAGCTCTCTGCATTATACTTACAAGGGCACTAATCCCATCATGACTCTGTACCCTTATGACTTTATCTAGACCTAACTACGTCCCAAAGTCCCCATCTCCAAATACTATCCCACTGAAAATCTGTGCTTCAACATAGGAACTCAAGGTGGACACAATTCAGTGCATAGCAGCACACACCCACACACATGCGCTTACACACCCATACCCCCAGAGTCCTGGAAACCTGACTCTTCACTCCTGTTGGGAGAAGTTGTTGTTCAGGTCTGAGCATCAGTCACGTGATGGTCTGCGGGATTTGGGGAGTAAAGGCACGAGATCCACACATAATTAGCAAGTGAAGTTATTGTCTCCTCTTTGTCTCAACTTTCTCATCCACAGAGAGAGATTAATCAAATGACCTTAGAAGAACTTTAGAGGTTGGAAATGGAGTATACCAAGGGCCTGGTTGAGAGCCTGATCTATTGTAAGATATAAATGGATGTCATATTTTTTTTGGTAATAATTTATTTTTTCAGTGTTCTAAGATTCATTGTTTATGCACCACACCCAGTGCTCCATGCAATACATGCCCTCCTTAATACTCACCACTAGGCTCACCCATCCCTCACCCCTTTCCCTTCCAAAACCCTCAGTTTGTTTCTGAGTCAGCACTCTCTCATGCTTCGTCTCCCTCTCTGTTTACCCCAGTTCACATTTCTTTTCCTTCTCTTAATGTCCTCCATGTTACTCCTTATGCTCCATAAGTAAGTGAAACCATTCAATAATTGACTTTCTCTGCTTGGCTTATTTCACTCAGCATAATCTCCTCCAGTCCCGTCCATGTTGATACAAAAGTTAGGTATTCATCCTTTCTGATGGAGGCATAATATTCCATTGTATATATGGACCATATTTTCTTTTGGATGTCATATTATAAAGTTGATATTCTGCATGTCATCCAGAAAATGGGAGAGTCAGAGAATAAGAATTTATTAGTGTTTACCCAGCATTCTCTCCAGGTCACTAGACATGAGTCATTAGAGAGGTACTCTGCTTGTATACGTGGATAGTGTCAATAGCTTCAATTTTAGAAACAGCCAAAAATAATGCAGTCATGAGCCATATATATTGAGAACCAGCTCTATGCCAGACACTTCACTGAGAACTGGTGATCTAGTAGTAAGCAAAAACACCTCCATGGAGTTTCCAGTGTGCTTTTGAATCTAGAGTTTGACTTAGTGGCTACAAGTAAGAGAAGTGCTATGAAAAGGGAAAGATGAGGTGGGTGGGGGCTTGTAATGCAGGAGCTAAAGTGGTCTGGGTGGGGGGAGGGGTTCCGATGAGTTATCCTTGAAGCAGCTACCAGAGACTTGAAGGTTGAACAAGAGCCATATAGTATACATTGACAAGGAGAGGATTTGAGGCAGAAACAAGAGTACTTCTTAAATGTTTGGAGACACAGGTGTATGGGTCCTTAGAGGTAGTAGAAAAACAATGTGACTAGGAAGGAGAGTGGGAAGGGAAGAATGGTCCAGGAGGAGCCTGGGGAGTTGGACACAGCACAGAACTGAGGGTCTCGTGGACCATAGTAAGGATGTTGGATTTTCCTGAAGGCAGTCAGTGAAGTACTGCCAGACTGGGATGTAGCGCGGATGCCTGATCCACACTCAAAGAATGGTAGTGACAAGAACTATAATAGGGGAAAAACACCTATGGGTATCACAAAGCATGGTGACCACCTTGGGCCCTGAGATCTGAAGGGTTGGGACAGGGTCACCCTTTTTAACAGATCGCTAGGCAGTGACCCAAAGAGGGAGCCATGAAATAGAAGAGGGAGGAGGTTCTGTCTGATAGATGTAAAGAAGTTTTTAGAACTATAAATAAATAAGATCAACACAAAATTCTGTGACACTTTTCATAGGCTGCATGGACTGGGAATATTTCTATTGGCTCGCAATCTCTATGTTGAAGATAACAGAAAACCCAATACTCAGATGGGCTTAAAAATAATTAAACTAATTGGCTCAAGTACTTCGAAGTTCCAGAAATAAGGCGGTCTCCAAGACTAGCTGAATCTGTGGATTCTGTCTATTTCTCTGTATTTCTCTTAGCTGTACCTTTCTCTGTGCTAGCTACATATCCTCCAGGCTTTCCTTCTGGTGGCAAAATGGCCACAGTACTGTACACACATCATCTAGGAGAAGAGAGAGTGTCTCTTCCAGTGAGTCTCGATTAAAAGCAGATAAATTTATTTCCAAAACACGGAACGATCTTTTCCTCATATGATTCCAATTGGATTCCATACCCATTTTTGAAGCACTCCCTGTGGTTGGGAGATTGCCATGTACCGGTTGGCTTAGACTTGGGCCCTGTCCTAATTATTCTGGCAGGCTTAATGGGACCATGTTTGGACACAGAGAGAGAGAGAGGAAGGTGAGCATCTGTTGAAACACCTGGGCTGAATGGGGGAGGAGTGGGAACGCAGACAAAGATCCTGTTAGGTAAGAGAAAGAGAGGAATGGATTCTGGGTAGAAACTAATAATCACCTACACCAGGTGTTGGCAAATTTATTCTTTATTAGTAAATACTTTAGGGTTTATGGGCCATATGATCTCTTGTCACAGCTGACTCAATTCTGCCATTGTAGTGGGAAAGACACCATATGTAAATGAATGGGAGTGGCTTTGTTTCAATAAAACCTTATTTAAAAAAATAGGCCAGATTTGACCCCTGACCCATAGCTTGTTGACCCCTGACTCACACTATCTTACATTGATCATTACATTTTGGTCTTCTCTAGATTATTTCCATCTGAAAATTTCCCTTCGTGTTTATTTTTAACCTCATTTTCATTTACATGTAAAAATGCTGGGGTCGCACATGTGTGCAGTGAGTAGACGAGAGTTAGAATATAGTAAGATAAAGAATGTATTTTTCCCCAACGTCTTGCTCCCCATGGATAGGTTCCCTCCCATAGGGATGGTTGCTTTGTCATGCTATGACATTTTCAGATGGTGTTATTTGAAAAGCTTTAAACCTAATCCAAATAAAGAATGTAGACCTCATTTCATATTCATTGCCTTACACACTAACAAAGCCTTAGAAAATTTGCTAAATGTGGAATTGGACATGAGTCATAATTTTTACTAGTGGAGTCATTGCTAAATTAGAAAGACAAGACACAAAGGCATTAAGGGGACATTAAAGGTGATAAATATGATATGTTGCTGAAGCTGGATGGCCAACATTCGTATGTTCTTTCTGATTTTTTTCTATTTTGGAATAGAGATTGGGGACTTAAATTCCAAGAGAAGGAGATGGATTTACTTTCAAGTTGCAAGAAAGTGAAGAAAGGGTAAATGCCTTCCCACTGAGCACAGAACGGCTCATTTTCTGGCACTGTGTTTGACAAGAAGTGATTTCTGACTCACTTGCTTATTTCCTTCAGATTTCAACTGAAGAGTCTTGGAGAAAGTCAGGATTTGCAAAATGGGTGTTCAGGATCAAAACAGCAACTAAACCAGAAAGCCAAAGTGGGGATGGGTAAAAAGGAAAACTTAAGGCAGAAAACTCTGTTACATATAAAATAAGAGTTTCCTATACTGATCAATCATTGGATATCATCACGAGCTAGAAGGAATTAGGGTGAGATATGTTGATCCAAACTGAGTGTTTGAATCTGAACAGTAACAATAAAGAATAGAGGAATAAATCACATTTGCAAAAATTAATAAATCATATTTATGTTTTCTCAACCCACTGAAACTTAGGCTGGAAAAAATATTCTTCAGATATTGCCTTTAATCAGGTAACATGCTGTCAATCCAAATTTCATTGATTGAGTCTTTGCTTATACCTGGACCTGTAAAGGGGATATGTGTGTGTTCCTTCTTAATAAGTAATACAAAGAATTGGAAGTTAGATGTAAGTTCCCAGAAAGCTTTCTTTGTACTCCTGTCAAATTCGTATTTTGACTAAACTGTGTCAACAAATAGAAAATGGTAGAAGGCAAGCAAGTTCCTGTGAATACCGGATTAGGGTAATAATTCACAATAACACTGAAAATTAAAAGCAACAGGATGAAAACATGCCACAGTCTGGTATCACCTGACCTAATTACAAAGCAACTCAGCCAGACTGAGTAAAACCCTTCCTAGCCTTCAGCTAAGGCAAACCTCAACTTATGAGATGCAGTGTTATCCTTACCAAAAAAGTAAGGCAATGCTTTGATTTACTTCTTCCTTCCCACCATCTGCCTTTCGTCTCAGGAACCTATAGTCTAACCAAATGTGGAAACAGAACAAGTATCCCTCTGACATCGTTAAGTGTGTTCTAGGGGGCAGGAAAATTATTCTTCCCAATGTCACCCCCATGATTCCATGCCCTTGTAAATACTTAAAAAAAAAAATCCAGGAGACCAGCTGGGCTGCACGGAGAAGCCTGGGAGTGTCTATTTATTACCAGAGGTGCCATCTTTAAGAGTAAGGTGATCAAAGTGGGAATAAAGCCAAAAAGAATCTCAAGGACTGTGTACTTGGGGTATTTTTGTTTGGCAAGTTTTGCATCAGTTCAAAAACCCAACAGGAATGGACAAAGATGCCCCCACTGAAGAACAGAAAAAAAATGTGTGAACCCCCATCCCCCACCAGAACCAGGAATGAGATTGGAGCATTAAAATACTCTTCAAGCTCCAGAGCTTGGAAGTAGATTTACCACCATCCAGTGTAAAGATAACAGGACCCAGATCTGAGCCCTCATCTAATCTACCGATGAGACCTGAGATCTTGTCCAAAGATGTGGAGAGAGTACCTTCTCCAAGAGTTTGAAAATGAGGTGCATTAAAAAAGACTAAGGCTATACACGAGTATAACATTCAGGCAACTAAGGGGAAACAGAGTGAAGATTATCTAATGTAGAATCCATGTGAAAAATTCGGACGACTGTTTAGCTTTCTCAACTTGGTTAATGATGCCATAATCTCTACATAGCATCATAAAGAGAATATAGGCTGAGATAAAAGGGGACTTGAGTTTGGGCAATGAAATTCAAGAAAGAGAAGAAGATGGGATTGTTTTCAAGATGTGGAAGCTGGAATATAGAAGGTCTGCAAGAAATTAAAGGCATAGTAGTAGAATTAAAATTAGCCTCAAAGGCAGTTAAGAGCAAAATAAAACAACATCATGGCAGCCAAATTTGCAAATTTCCTAGAAAGGGCATGATCTGACTTTTACCTACTTCTTTAGCCCTACTTTTTAGCACTCACCCCTAGCAGTCTATTCAGTCACAGGTGTTTTCTCAAATTCACCAACCTCTTTGCCCTCTCACAGTCAGTAGTTCCTTCTGACTAGAAAGCATTCCCCCCTACTCTTTAAGTTGGCTGGGTTCAAATCCCAACTCAGGTGGTTTACTTGATTGACCTCTTGAATATTCAGTCTCCTCATCTGTAAATCTGACTAATGCCAGAATCTTCTTCACTCTTGTCATGGGAATGAAGTGAGATAGCAAATATAAAGAGCTGAACCTGAACCTGGTACACAGTTAAGAGTTTGCTATGTGTTAGGTGTCAGTAACACCAGTAGTGATGTGGTAGAAGTTTGCACTTCTAACGACTGCCTTGCTCACTAAACTAATACTTAGCTTCATGAAAACAGAAACTTTACCCTTTTTATTTATCCGTATATATTCTGCACTTAAAAGACAGCATTTTATAATGGTATAAAAGTTATAATGATATAAGTTCTATCACAGAAGGACATTTCTTTTTTCTTTTTTAAAAATATTTTATTTATTTCTTTGACACAGAGAGGGAGAACACAAGCAGGCAGAGAGCAGAGAGAGAGGGAGAAGCAGGCTCCCCACTGGGCAGGGGCCCTGATGCAGGACTTGATTCCAGGACCCCGGGATCATGACCTGAGCCAAAGGCAGGCACTTAATGGACTGAGCCTCCCAGGCATCCCATAGAAGGACATTTCTTGAGCCCAAGAAAGAATTGTCAATAAAGAATAAAGCTCACTGTGTTTCACTCATATTCACCCTGAGAAAAAGTCTAGGGAACTCTTCTTAGATGAAGAAAATTTATCAGACTTCTATAAAAGGAAATAATAAGGAAAAAAGTAACCCAGGAATGAATAGGAATTAGGCTGGTGACAGACCTCTTTAGTGCAACCCTAAAGGACAATGGGAAACCTCAAAGCATTTTAAGGGGAAAATACTATGATCCAAGAATTTTGTACCCTGTATGCCAGCCTTTTATATGTGAAATCAACAAAAATGATTCCTCAAATGAAAGCACTCAGAAAATATTAGGCATGTAGGCTTTGTGGAAAAAAAAGTGTCCCTATTCTTTTTTGGAAAGAGTTTCTTGAAGAAGTATTATAACCAACAGAAAATCAAACTTAAATGTTTGGAGCTGGAAAAATCATCATAAAAGTATTGGCAATGTGGACTGAAACAAATTAAAGTTAACGGAGCCAAATAAGAGTAAACCTGTCATAAATTTGTCATAAGTGAAAATCGTTCTCCCACAAAAAAAATATTTTACCACAAAGAAGTATGAATAATCTGGATCTATAAACCCATGTTACTTTAACAAGACCCCAATGTGAAGGGGGAAAACAAAATGTAAAAATGTGTTAAACCTTTTGCTTAAATAAGAGTGACTGAAAAGTCAAAAGTTTCTTGACTCTAATAATTGTCTAGCAATAGGCCAAATAATATATTAGAAGAACTTAGAGAAAAGCAAAACCAGAAAACAAACAAATAAACAAAAACCCCAGGCTGGTCTGATGAGGAGAAAAAGAGAGTAAAAGACCTCAAGAAGCAAAAACAGAGAAAAAGGAAAGAAAACATGGACTAAATATAAGAGTAACTGTAAGTGAGATGAACTTGCTTATTCAGAAAGATGTCCTCAAATCGGTATGTAATAAAACCAAGTCCAGTTATCTTCTGTTGACTAAAGACATACCTAAAGTTAATCCCTATAAAAATATCTATCAAGCAAATGCAAGCAAAAGGAAAAAATGAGTTATAATATTAATAACAGACTATACAGAAGTTAAGATTGAGCACATCACACGAGACCATGAGGTAAAGACCACCATTTTATATTGTAAAAACCAAAGGATGGTAGGGCACCAAGTAGCTAAATCAGTGGTGAAAATATCTGTAAAGCTAACATCCTTAAAAGTACAAGGAGAAATTAATAGACGCATACCTACCTCAAAGTATTTAAAGGGTAAGCAGTGATTTAGGAAAAATATTAATAAAATGATTAAATTATATCTAAAGGGTACATTTCGAGCCATATAGCCTACAGAGAGTATGCCCTTTTCCACGGAACATGGAACTTTTTTTTAAAGTGTTATGTATTAAGCCACAAATCAAATCTCAAGTTTTAAAACATAGAAATAAAATAAATACAGAAAAAAAGGCAATAGCTTTCCCTATTTACCACCAAGAAGCCTTTAGAAAAATACAGTGGAAAAAGATCCTAATCACTAAAACAATCCACAAATATAAACTGCCTGGGAATAAGCTTCAGAATAAAAGTACAGATGGAGAAAAGCCACAAAAGTTTACTGAGGAGCTGAGAATAAGATGCAAATTTGAGAAGTACATTCTGTTTGGGGAATAGTAGGACTTGAGAATGAGGAGATGCCAGTTCTCTCCTCAATAACCTATAAACTTAATGCAATTTCCAAAAAAATAACATTATTCAGGGGGAACATAAGTTTCTTCTATGGGAAGAAAATTTGAAAACAGCCAAGAAAGTTATGAAATGAAGGAGTAGTTAGAAAAGCACAGTGAGAATGAAGAACATCTGAGGAAAACTGAACAAGTATTTCCTGAGTGGAAATCAGAGCAAAGATAACAAAGGTGTATAGGTAAAGGAAGTGGATCTTTGAGAAACAGAGTCTGGCACAGTGGTTGTCCAAGTGTGGTCCTAGATCTCTCTCCATGTACAGAAATTGTTAATTGCACAATACTTAAGACACATTGGAAATTAAGAGAGTGAAGATATTCTAGATGAGAGAATGAAGAGGATAGAAGAGTAAGGGGAATCTCCTATAAAAGCAGACTAAAAGTCTAGGGCTGAACAGCTTCCTCATCAGGAACCCCTGCTCTGAGTTCTTGTCCTGTTACAACTCAGCCAGAGGATCTTGGGCTAATCTCTTCATGATTTGTCTCACTGAGTCTCAGATTCCTTAGATTCCTTATCTTTGTGATGCTGGAGTGGAACCTGGTGACACGTGAAGCCCCTTCCATTCTGAAGTACTTCTGAATCAAAGATAAAATTGTACACCCACAAAACCCAACTGGACACATACGAAATAGACAACTTTTTTTTTTCTCGTTCAGCTTAATTTCTATCACAGTGCCCAGCTCTCCTGCTGGCGCAAACAAACAAACAGACAGAAGTCATTCAATTCCCAGAAGACCCATTTCATTATAAATCACTCAGCTCTGGACTTCACACCCTTGTCCTCCCAAATGCCATTGAAGTTGAGAATTGTAGCTAGAGCACAGTCTGAGGTGTAGGGTGGAGAGCCATGGCATCCACTGGGATTCCCTATGCTGTCTGGTCCTCATCTGTGGTTATCCCTCCACATGAATGTCTGGTGAGGTTCCTATGATTTCATCCATCCTCCAGCTGCACAGTCTGTCTCCTCTTTCTGTTACAGCCTGTCCTTCTCCTGTAAGGAGATGTAAAGACTCCTTTACATCTACCACCTCTCTCCAGTGAAGTTCAGTGCCTTCCCATTCTACTCTGGGCCCACTGAAAGCTCTGAAAGGCTGTTAGAGATGTTCTCTGCCCTTTGCATCCCACACTGCTATCTGTCCCCACTATTTCTCTTAGGCTGGGTGGCGATGTCCCAGAGGCTGCATTTGACTGCTTGGTGCTGTTTAGTTCCTGATCCACATAAATGCTGATGTGATTCTTGAACACAAATGTATTCATTCCCTCAAGTGTCTTCTAGGAGTTAGAGAAATAAAGAATCTTTGAAATTCAAAACTCATTAGACAAGTTAACTTCTAGACTTGACACACCAGAACAGTTACTGAATTAGAAGATGATACTAAGGAAATCACCTCAAAAACAGCATCCAAATCATTTAAAAGCAAGGAGAAAAGGTAAAAGAATGGAAGGTCGACTGAAAGGCTCTAACATGTATTCAATAAGAGTTACTATGTAAGAAATAGGTAGGACAGATGAGTAGTAACATTTAAATGAAACATGCTTAATTGGTCAGCAAAAGGAAGTGTCCTTTAGGTCAAACTTTCTGGGAATGTCATTCAAATATTCTACATCCCCATTAACTCTTGACTTGGTTGTTCTGTGTCAGCAAGACAGATGTGTTTATCTCCTATGTGACTGAATTTGCCTACTCCTCCTCATATTCTTGCCAGTGTTTGTTCAGTCTGTTTTGCTTATTTCATTAGATGCATAGACATTTAGAATTATGTATTTATGGTAACTTGAAATGTTTATCACTATGAATGATCTCCCTTTATCTCTAACAGTACTTTTTTCCCTTGAAATAAATGTCTGATATCAATATAGTTACATCAGCTTCTTTTGATTAATGTTTTGCATGACATTTCTTTTCCCATTCTCATACTTTAAATCTTTCTGTATCCCTGTCAGATATGATTTGTTTAAATATCATCTAACTTTCATCTAGTATGACCATCTTTGCCTTTCAGTTGAACATTTAGTCCATTTACATTTAATGTGATTACTGAAACATTGGAATTTAAAGCTTCCATCTTGCTGCTCCATATCACTGATCATCAGGGAATGCAAATCAAAACCATAAGGAGATATTACCTCATACCTGTGAGAATTGCCATCATCAAGAAGACAGAAGCTAAGTGTTGGTGAGGATGTGAAAAGAGAACCCTTGTGTGCTTTTGTGGAAAATGTAAATTCGTCCAGCCACTACTGAAAACAGTATAGAAGTCCCTCCAAAAATTAAAAATAGAACTACCATATGATCTAGCAATTCTACTTCCAGGTATATATTCAAGGAAATGAAAATAGGGTATGGAAGAGATATACACACTCCTCTGTTTATTGTAACATTATTTACTATAGCAAAGTGCTCATCACTTAACAACTTAAGTGCCCATCAGCAGATGAATGGATAAAGAAGATATATATACACACTGGAATCAAGCATGAGAAAGAAGGAAATTCTGCCATTTATGACAACATGAATGGACCTTAAAGACATTATGCTAAGTTAGATAGAAAAAAAGGCAAATGCTATATGATATCACTTATATGTGGAATCTAAAAGAGCCAAACTCTTATAAGCAATAAAATGGTGGTTACCAGGAGCTGGAAATAGGGAAATATGAGAGATGTTATTTAAGGGTACAAACTTGCAACTAGCCAATAAAAAAGTCCTAGGGATCTAATACACAGTATAGTGATTACAGACAACAATATTGTATCAAACTTGCTAAGAAACCAGATCTTAATTATTTACCCAACAAAAAAGAAATTATAATTATCCCCCCTATGACGCCCCCCACCCTGCCTCTCAAATTCCTCATATCAGAGAGATCACATGGTAATTGTCTTTCTCTGATTGACTTAACTTCACTCAGCATAATACCCTCCAGTTCCATCCACATCATGGCAGGATTTCATTCTTTTTGATAGCTGCATAGTATTCCATTATATATATTTTATATATGTGTATCTATTATATACATTATATATTGATATATATTATGTATATATAATATAGACATTATATTATATGTAATATATATGATATATATTATGTATATGTAATATATGTATATATGTATAATATATATATATATATATCAGATCTTCTTTAGCCATTCATCTGTTGATGGACATCTAGATTCTTTCCATAGTTTGGCTATTGTGGGCATTGTTGCTATAAACATTTGGGTGCATGTGCCCCTTTGAATCACTATATTTTATCTTTAGGATAAATACCCAGTAGTGTGATTGCTGGGTCAATTAAACTTTTTTTAAATCAAGCTACCATCCTGCTGTATGCTTTCTATTTGTTCCGTCCTATTTTTTCTCTCTTGTTGCCTTCTTTCAAATTACTTTTTATTATTCCATTTTAATCCTTTGCTTATCTTAGAGACTACACCACCTTTGCTTATCTTAGAGACTTCTAATGCAGCAATATCTAATATTAATTAGTATTTTCACCCTCTTCCTAGGCAAGGCAGAAATCCTTGAACCCTTTAACTACTTTTGTCATCTGACTTCCATCCCACTGTTGCTTCTCCCATTGTTGGTTCCATTCCAGTGTGTTTATTTTAAAACTCACTAAGATGTTATTATTGACTAGAGTCAAACTCATAAAAATTTACCTACATATTTATATACATTTTATCTTTTAAAAATCTTCCACATTTCTATTAAAATATCTACAGATCTCAGTTTATGTTTCTTAATATGGGTAAATGGATGAAGAAAAGTATGGCTTTGACATCTTTAACAATGTCTCAGAATCTCTTTGGACTTGCAGCCCAGTCATTGTAGGCATTTCCTGAGCAAAACTTCAAAAGTCTTGTCTGACATATTGTGTGAAAATGGGCCACCAAAGTAGTAATTAGAATGACTCAGAAAACCAAGCACGTAGGATGGCTTCATCTGGAATCATTTGATTCTGTTTTAACAAGATCCTACCCTCCACCACTTCATATATCCTAATTAAATGTCTAAATCAAAGTCATTTTCGGGGTATTTGGGTGTTTCAGTTAAGCATCTGCCTTCGGCTCAGGTCATGATCCCGGGGTCCTGTGATGGAGCCCGTGTTGGGCTCCCTGCTCTGTGGGGAGTCTGCTTCTCCCTCTGCCTCTCCTCCCCCCTGCTCCCACTTGTGTGCACTCTCACGTGTGCGCTCACTCACTCAAATAAGTAAAATCTTAAGAAAAATTATTTTAGGATTCTGCAGCATTTCTTTGAAATGCCTGGATGCATCTCGAATATGACAAACTCAAAGGAAAGAATCCCATCCGTGAGATAAGCCAGTCAGCTCAAATGTCTGAGTGGAAGGCAGTATTCTGCAGGGGCTCTAACAGCCATAACCTACTCAAATTCATCAGAGAGGTGGCTGGTAATGAAGAAGGTATTGAGGGTGGAAGGCAGCCCATCTGTGAGGGCAAAGCAGCATTTCTGATCTTAGGCAGATTTTGTGAGCTGATGCATCCCAGCAACCAGGACTGGGAGCCTGGAGGGGCGGAGGGGGGGTAGGGGAGGAACTTGATAATGTCAATAAATGAAATACCTGAGACCTGCACTTGGAGAGTTGTGTGAGAGTTCTTGAAATTCAGGGTGTGTCCATCAACATAGAACAGCTTCTTGAACTCCACTCTGAATTGACATAGATGTTCTCCCCACCTTCCTTGTTCAGCCTTAACATGGGGAAAGATGTGGGGGCATGAGGAAACTCCAAATGAGTTTGTAGGTGCTGATACCTTGGCCAACATGGTATTTTTCACCCAGAGTGAATCCTTTGGCCATTCCCAGAGCTATTGGCCATTGTGAGGAGCAGAATGGGGTCCTTTGTGGGATTTGTGAATTTCTTTTTCTCCTTGTTTTAGGATAGATTCTGTGGCAGTTCAGGAGTACTTGTGGGTGTGATCCACCAAGTCCTGCAATCTGGCTGCTACCAAAAACTCATTCCTATAGCAACACCTGGCTTTTACCCATGGCAGTCTGTAGACTAACAGAAAAGTCACAAAAGCAAAGGTGTAAACTATCCAGCTACCCTTGTTCCCTTTCATCTCTGAACTGCTCAGGGATTGAACAGAGTTCAGATAGTATCCAGAAGTGAAGAAAGCCACACAAAGTCGAGATATGCATTGTTTATTTACTCAAGGAACCTAGACCATTCTATCACATCTGTCCTTGTAGAACTGGGCTGGGTTCTTCCAAGAGAAGGGATTTCTCTCTGATATTCTATAGTCCCTGCTGCTTAGGATTGGCAGAGTTAGCAAATAAAAACCCAGAATCGTTGTGTTTTGTTTTTGTTTTTGTTTTTGCTTTTGTCTTTTGCATGAAACATAATTACACGGAGAAATTATTTGTTATTTATCTGAAATTCCAATTTAACCAGCCTCCTCGTGTTTCATGGGGTAACCCCACCAGAGCTGATTTTAGTGTCGGATTGCACTGCTTCCCATTGCTCAGTGTTGTGTGTCATGTTTTGCTTCACAAGCCCGCAGAATCTTGGAAATTACTCGAGTTCCTAAAAGCACCTGGTTCAGAGCTGAACTTGTAATATGACTAACATGTTTAATTTGGTCTGATGTGAACTCCTTTGTATCACTCTGGACAACAGGCTTGAAATTGTGGAGAGTATTAGAGGACCCAGTGCATAGGATCTAAAGATGCCTCTAGGTATCTAATTCTGGAAATGATGCTGGTAAGTAATGACCATCCTTTTAAGCCAGTGAGAATAGCAACATGGTTCAGCTCATTTCCAACAGAAATGTAATGTGAGCCTCATATATAATTTAAATTTTCCCATTAGCCACATTTAAAGTTTAAAAAATTAGATGAAATCAATTTTAATGATGTATTTTATTTAACTAATGCAGAATACTGTCATTTCAGTGTGGACTTAATATAAAGCATTTTTGGCAAAGTAATTTATTTCTTTAATACTAAGTCTTCCAAATATGGTGTACATTATACATTTACACACATCTCAATTTGAGTGCTAAATTTCATCAGAAATACTTTGTATTTATATTTGCTACTGTTTGCAATTGGTGAAGTAGATTCACATACCTAAGGATATTCAAATATACTTTAAAGTTTCCTAGTAAATGAATTTTTTTTCATTTAAATTAATTAACCTTTTATAAGATAAAAAAATTAAATTCCTCCTTCCTAACTAGCCACATTTCAGGTTCTCAATAACCACAGTGGACACCCGGATTGTTTTTGGAACATCTTCTAAAATCCTCTTAACCCAATTTAATAAAACAAACCTGCAACCAGTGGGATCTTCCCAGCATCTGGGATCAACAGCACACATTACAATTCCCTGAAATTCCTAATAATTTATCTTTGCTGCCAAAAATCCCCTGAATCATTCCCTGCCCCCCTCCCCCCCTTCAGTGACAAAATCAGACGACGTGATTTTCCTTGAAGGCCACCGCATGAACGAACGGCACCCATGCTGGCCAGGTTGCTTTGGGGTTGCTATTTTAATTAGAGATCCACCCCCTCCCCACAAAAACCTTCTGGGAGATGTATTATGTTGTCAGCCGTCTAAAACGATCAGAACCAGTCTGAAAATGCAAATGCCAAAACCTGCCCCCGCAGTCCAAACAGTTTGTGGACTATGTCTAAATAGTCTGGTGTGCTAACCACAACTAAGGAATTTATTAGAGGGCTAAAGTACTATAACAAAAATGTTGTCATTCAAAGGCTTGGGGGAGGAGTGGTGTATTCCTCAGGCCAGACGCTGGGGCTGTGGCCAGACTGCAGGCAGTGTCGGGATCCTGGGGATCAAAAGGTGATTGAGGGGGCATCTCATTGACTGCAGCAATGATATTTGTAGTTTCCTTTCCAGCCTTGGAATTCTGTACAACCCTTTGAACAGCCAGTTCTGGGACTCTGCAGGAAGAGACCCTGCGGGGGGGG
>PITA01007086.1:37218-75133 GCA_004023965.1 Spilogale gracilis | reverse complement strand
ACAACAAAAAGAAGTGCTCATATGGAAAGAAATACTGCAAGGAAAATGCAATGTAAACGTTAGTGTATCTACCAACTGGATCATGATAATGTGCTTTGGATTTCTGGTCATTCCCTGGGGTGGCTTATGCAAATATTTCTCCTTTAGCTCTTCTCTGAACCTGATTCATTTTTCAGGGTCTTCATAAGTGTCTTTTCTTCATTTTCTAGCTCTCAACATTACCCATAAGGGTGGCAGGGGGGGTTGAGAGATAGTGAAGAAATAAAGTAGCTTAATTCTCTCTTTCCCAGCCAGGACAGATTGGAGTCTTAATGAGAAGGGAGAACATGTGTTTGATCATTTAACCCATTTCCATTGAACACTTCGTATGTTGGGATACTGGGAGTCACAGGAAGTTGGGAGGTGGCTTATCTCCTGGTAGAAACTCCAGCTTCACCAACTTCTCTAACCTTAAGCCAGTTATTTGCATATTTTAAGGCTTATTTTCTTCAATTTCAAAATGGGGTGGGGTTGGGGTAATAAGAAGAAATGCATAAAGGAGAAAACGTGTAGATTATTCAACACATGGTGTCTATTGTGATCATATTATTAAAGATGTTTTAATAATAATTAAATTAAAACATCGCCCCTCAATACCTGGTAGATTTGTCCTGCTTCGTTTTGCCAATTTTTGCTTGCTGAAATGATGTTGCCTTGCCTAGGCCACAGTTCATAGTCATTTAGATTTGGAAAAGAAAGGTCATCAAGTAGCTCATATTCTTGCCCTTTTTAAAGTGAAACTGCCTGAATTTCTTGGTCTAAGTCCAAGCCATTTGTATGGGGGGAAAATACTTCTATATAGAAAACAGAAGTAAATCTTCATGACCTTGGAGGAACCCTGGGATCATGATCTGAACCAAAGGCAGACCCTTTACTGTCTGAGCCACTCAGGGCTGCCTGCCTTTTCATTTTCCATATGTACTCTGTCATCATGGCTTTCCTACCCTGATCCATTAAACAGAAACTCTAAAACCTCCTGTAGTCGTTGCTTATTTCTGATTTTCCTTGGAATAGTTTTATACATAATGATTTTATATTCTATGTAATGCTGGCCTCAGGTCAATGGTCATTACCAACTTAAAGAGTTTTCTATTACTACTTTCCTGAGCAGCTTTATTAGGAATGAGACTTGACAAGAACTATCAACATCATTGGCTCTACAAAACCAGCTTTTGGTTGTATTTTTAATGTCTGGTGAGATTTTCCATATGTCACTGATTTTGTCTTTATTAATTTTCCTCTCCGAGTTTCTTTAGGTCATTTTGATTTTTTTATAATGGTTTTATTGAGTTATATAATTCACAGACCATACAGTTCATCTATTTAATGTGTATAATTCAGTGGCTTTTGTATATTCACCCATATGTGCAGCCATCATCACAGTCCAATTTAGAACATTTTTCGTCCTCTTAAAAAGATACCCCACACACTTTATAATTTCCATACTCTTATGTCCCACTACCCTTAAAGAACCATTAACCTGCTTTCTATCTCTCTATAGATTTGCCTATTCTGTACATTTTGTACAGATAGAATCCCAATAGGTGGTCTTTGGGGACTGACTTCTTCCACTTTGTAAAATGTTTTCAAGGTCAGTTTATGCTATAGCACGTATCGGTACTTCATTCCTTTATATGGCCACATATAAAGGTTGTGTGTTGTGTGGTGTTTACAGTGTTGTGTGGTGTTGTGTGGTTTTTACAATTTAACCAGTTGAATTTGGTTTTGTTTTGTTTTTTTAAGACCTTACTGTTTTTTTTCAACAATCCATGAATTGGGCAGCATCCTATCTAGCAAACAGAGAGGAGCTCTGAAGAACCAGAAAATGAAAGAGCTCTATAGGCAGAAGGGGGCAGAACAAGGAAGTTACTAGCAAAGAGCAGATGGTTTCAAATAAAGCCGTCTTCTTTTGGGGGACAGCAGGGGTCTGTCAGGCAGATTACTTCACTAGTGTGACCAGGAAATTCCAGACTGGCTGATTAAGATTACATCGCTGGGAGAGGCGGAAACTGCCATTAGGTTAGATATTAGATATTAAGTTTTGGTTTAGTGATGTGGGCTTAGCACAAATGACTCCATTTGGGGCCAGTTGTCTCTTTTTGAACAATGGATATACAATATTTGTTTATCCATTCATCAGTCAGTGAGCCTTTGGATTGCGGTCATCTTTTGGCGATTATGAATAAAACTGCTATAAACTTTCCTGCACAAGGTTTCATGTGGACATATGTTGTCAGTTCACTGGGGTAATTACAAGAAGTGGAATTGATAGGTCATGAATTGAACCATTTGAGAAACTGCCAGACTGTCTTTCAAAATGGCTAAACCATTTTGCAATCCCACCAGCAGTGATTAAGATTCAGATTTCTCCACAGTCTCTCCAACACTTACCGTTGTATAACTTTCTAGCTATTTTAATGGATGGGGAATAGATCTCATTGTTGTTTGGGTTTGTATTTCTGTGATGACTAATAATCTTTTCATGTGCTTGTTCACTATTTATAAACCTTTTCTTTTTTAAATGTGTTTTCAGTTCTTCCTTTGTCCATTTAAAATTTGGATTGTCTTTTTATTACACATTTATAAGAATTCTTTATATAGTCTAGACACAGATTCCTCATCAGATGTGTAAATTGAAAATATTCTCTCTCATTTTGTAGGTTGTCTTTTCACTTTCTCGATAAAATGGTCTTTGATGAAAAAAAATGGTCTTTGATGAACAAATTTGTTTAATGTTGGTGAAATTTGATATATCCATGTTTTCTTTTGTTTTTCATGCTTTTGATGTTATATCTAAGAATCTATGGCCAAATACAAGGTCATGAAGATTTACCTCTGTTTTCTTCTAGGAGTTTTATAATTTTAACTCTTACATGCAGGTCTTTGAACCATTTTGAGCTAGTTGTTATATACAGTGTAAAGGTACAAATTCATTCTTTCTGTAACTATTTAGTTATCCCAGAAGTATTCATGGAAGAGACTGTTCTTTCCCACTGAATGGCCTTGGCATCCTTGTGGAATATCAGTTAACAGTATATATGGGTTTATTTCTAGGCATTCAGTTCTGTCTCCCTGGTCAATATGTCTTTCCTTATACCTCCACATTGTCTGATGACTGTA
The DNA here is from genome assembly GCA_004023965.1 of Spilogale gracilis. NCBI lineage: Eukaryota > Metazoa > Chordata > Mammalia > Carnivora > Mephitidae > Spilogale > Spilogale gracilis. The sequence goes on along the minus strand of PITA01007086.1, from coordinate 71,974 downwards.
GCTTTGTAGTAAGTTTGAAGTCCAAATGTATGAGCCCTCTGACATTGTTTTTCTTTTGTTTTGACTATTCGGGGTCCCTTGCAATTTCATATGAATTTTAGAGTCCATTGATTTTCTTTTGCTTTTTACCTTACAGTATCATACTAGTTCATTTAATTTCAAGTTATAAATAATAAAATTTTATAAGACTATGAACTTTTTTCCAAAAAATAATTTTTAGCTGTTAATCATAGGTAGAAATTTAAAGTGTTTTTATTTTAAATTTTACATATTGTTGACTTTTTTTTCTCTAATATAGACATTATTTAGAATGCAATTCTTAATATCCATGTTCTCTCTTTTTAAATGGTTTGATAAGAGTCAATTTCTTATGTTTACTTTAGGTTTTCTTGTTTAATGGATTTTGACTTATAGAACTCAACACTTTGGAATATGCTAAGAATTTTTTTTGAAGTCAAGTACATGATCAAAATGTCTGCGTTTATGGGTATAAGAAAACCGTGTATATTCTCCATTTGTACATAGAAAAATATTATACTATCAGGCTGGGTGATTGGTTTTTCAAATCTTCTATATCTTTTTTTGGTCAACCATCGTGTTTTTTTAAAAAGTTATATGTATACATATGTAATTATATGTAGTCTCTGGCACCTTGCTTTTTTTCATACAACATGAGTTTTTATTTCTTAGGATTCATTCATGTTGTGTGCACCTCCACTGCCGATTAATATTCCTTAATGACAATAATTTATAATATATTTTTAATTTGACAGAGAGATAAAGAGCACAAGTAGGCAGAGTGGCAGACAGAGGGAGGCTCTCCACTGAGCAGGGAGCCTGACACGGGGCTCGATCCCAGCACCCTGGGATCATAACCTGAGTTGAAGGTAGACACTTTACGAACTGAGCTGCCCAGGTGCCCCAATTTATAATATTTTAACCATTTGCCTATTGATAAAACATCTGGGTTGTGCTCATTTTGTTTGTACTCCTAAAGACATAAAAAAATGTCACATCCAAAGCATGAGAACACATAATCATGAGCAGAAATATTAAGTTAATTGCATTTTTGGTCAGAGAATGTAGACTTTCTTGTTCTGAGTCTTTGACATATTTTCAGAATTGACTTATTGCCTAGTACATGGTCTCTTTCTGAAAATAAACCATGGGTACTTGTGGAGAATGTACATTTTCTCATTGTTGGATGCTGAGTTATATTTATGTCCATTAGTTCAAACATGTAATTTGTGTTGTTCAAATCTGAAATACTACATTCTTTTAATTTTGATCCTTGTGATGCATAGATAGCTTTTTAAATATCTTACTGATCTTGTCAATTTTGTAAAAATCTCACCTACTCTATCTTTAAATATTGTTACTGCCTCTATCCCTGTCTTTCCTCTTCTCATACGCCAACACCACTGTTGACAATTTTTTAATTTTACTGTATTCCCTGTAGTATATTCTGTATTTTCTTTTTTTTTCCCCTTGTTTCATTCTGGCTATTTTTCCCCCTAACTTCCTATTCACTGATTTTAACTGAATCTAGTTTATCATTAAACTCATCTACAAGGTCTTAATTTTGATTCCCGTGTTTTTCATTTCAATATCCTTTTATTTTTCATTGCTTTTTGTTCTCTGATGAAATTCTTAATTTCATATTTTATTTCCTTGGTCATATTAAGGATACCTGTGTTAAAATCTGTATCTGATTACTTCATTAGCTAGATCCCTGTGTATCTGTTCTTGATTATTCAGCATTGATTATAATTTTGATTTTCCAAACCAAAAAAGTAGTCACTTCTCAGTTTCTTCTTATCCCATTAATTTGCCCTCTATTTATTTCCTGCTCCTTAACTTTGAAACTTCAAGCAGATTTTCTTTATTTTGTTCATATTTTTTGGTTTTTCCCAGTGTAAAGACTGATGTGAATTTTAAAGTCCATCATTACTTTGTCTTGCTTTTTGTGTGCTATTTTTTTTCTTACTTTTTTTTTTAAGATTTATTTATTTGACAGAGAGAAACACAGCCAGAGAGGGAACACAAGCAGAGGGAATGAGAGAGGGAGAAGCAGGCTTCCTGCCAAGCAGGGAGCCCAATGTGGGGCTCGATCCCGGGTCTCCGGGATCATGACCTGAACTGAAAGCAGTCGCTTAACCAACTGAGCCACCCAGGTGCCCCTCTACTTTCTTACTTTTAAAAAGAAATTGACTGAGGGATCTTTTTCCTTTAGATTTGTCATTCAGTTTTTTACTGTACTGGTTTATAATTTTACATATTTTAAAATTTTCTTTTACTAATGACCCTTGAAATTTTATTATATACATCTAGCTTAACGAAGTCTAAAAATTAAACAATATCATAATCCTCCCCTGAAAACACAAAGAATAAAGCAATTCTAGTTTGATCATGCCTTCCTAATATGCATGCTATTTTTTGTTTTTCATAGTTTAATTATCTTCTTTTTTAAAGTCCATATATATTATTATTTCTGTAAACGTAAGTACTTGGTTTATGTATTTTCTGTTTTATCTGCTTATCATTTTTTGGTGCATTTTGGATGTATTTCTGCCGTCATTTTCCTTCTCTTGAAGTAGATCCTCAGTATCTTCTTTGTTGTAAGTTCTGTTGTAAATTCTGTTTTTCTCCATAAATAGTTTTATATCCACCCTCAATCTTGAAGGCAGTTTTTCTTGGCAACCAAGTATAAGTTCATGGTTATTTTTTCTCATCACTTGAAAAATGGATCCCATTGTCTTCTACCTTCCATAGCTGCTTTTGGAAAGGTGGCTGTCAATCTTACTGCCTCTGCCTTCTGTGCAGATGAACTTTCTTTCTTTCTGACTTTTGTCTGTTGCTGTTGTTGCTGTTTTTGTTTCACCCTGGTATGTACAGACATTCTTTTCTTTTAATTTATCCATTAGTGGAACTGTTTTGTGTTTGCTGGATTTGAGGGTTTTTTTTTTAATTATTTCTTAAAAAATATCATAGCTATTCACTCTTCAGACAATACCTGTCACTGATTTCTTTTTAAGCTTTTTTAAAAATAAGATTTTATTTATTTATTTGACAAGGAGAATGAGCACAAGCAGGGGGAACAGCAGGCAGAGGGAGAGGGAGAATCAGGCTCCTTGCTGTGGGGCTGGATGCCAGGACTCTCAGATCATGACCTGAGTTGAAGGAAGATGCCCTGTCCCTAATTTTCTAAACTCTTCCTTTGGGCACCCAATAAGATGTGTGCTAGTTTTTCTTATTCTGTCATTCGTATTCCTGAACATCTGTTGCATATTTTCCATCTCTCTGCTTCTTTGTGTTGTGACCTATACAGTTTCTTTGGAAATATTTTTCACTTTACACTTTCCTTTTTCAGTTATTTCTTCCCTGTTATGTAACCCAACTTTGAATTATTTATTTCAGGGTGCCTACGTGGCTTAGTCAGTTAAGCACCTAACTCTTGGTTTCAGTTTAGGTCATGACCTCATGAGATTGAGCCATAAGATTGAGCCCTGTGTCAGGCTCCACACTCATCGGAGAGTCTGCTTGATATTCTCTCTCTCTCTCTGTGTCTCCCTCTGCCCCTCCCCTGCTCTCTCTCTCTCTAAAATAAATAAATAAATATTTTAAAAATGAATTATTTATTTCAACTTTTTTTTTTCATTTCTAAAAATTCCTTTTGTGAGGGTTCCTGGCTGGCGCAGTCATTGGGACATGGGACTCTTGATCTTGGGGTCATGAGTTCAAGTCCCATGTTTTGCATAGAACTTACTTAAAACCACTTCTAAAAAATTGTTTTTATAATTTTAAAATTCCTTTATTCAAGTCTTCAAGTTCATTTCTATTTGTGATTTATAATTATGTACTGCTTAAAAACATATGGCCCTGTTCCCACTGGTCTCTTGTTTCATCCTTTTCGTTTTTGTAATGACATCTTTAATTTTTGTTAACACTTAAGGTTTTTATTTCTTATATATTTATTTAACAGTTCCAATATTTGTAGCACTTGGGGATCTAACTTTGTTGTTTCTGCTGAATGTACTTGGGCTTGTAGTGTTTTGATGATCATGATCTTGGTTGTGACTTTATTGCTTAATTTTTCTTTCTGGAAGTTTGGGGACCCTCAGCGGGGGTGACTCTTATCCAGAGAGTTTACTTCCATTTCTTCTGGTAGCCATATTTAAATAATCTTGGTCAGCTTTAGCTCCTCAGAGAATCTTTGTCCAGGAGTGGGACTGCATTGCTATTGAGTAAGGACTTAGAATACTAGTGAGAGTGCTACTTTGAGAAACTATATTCAAACAACTATAGTCTTCCAGATATTCAATGCATTGGTGCCAGCTTTCTAACATTTGGGAACCAATTTAGTCTTTTTTTTATGACTCCCTTGCCTCTGTGACATAATTAATGCCTCAAAAAATTGTTTCTATTTATGTTATTGTCCTTTGTGAAATGTGTGTACTGTAGGTATCTGTGTGTGAGTGAGGTGGGGAATGTCCCTCAGTGCATCTAATCAAGTTAATCATAATGTCCAAAGTTGAATTTTCTATTATACCATGAATCATTATATCTTATTATATCTGATCTATTTTATCTTTCCAGAAATTTTGTTATTTGCATATGAGATATGTTGTATCTCTCTTCTGAGCTTATCTTCCCAGTGGTGTGTTTTTTGTTGTGTGGGGGTGGGTGGGTTGGTTTTGTTTTATCTTTGTATTTTGGTGTTCTTTGCAAGATACTTTTTAAATCTAATCTTCTAAGCCATTAGTGCAGCTTCTCAGAAGTAACTATTCATTTATTGTATTGCATTTTAAATTAATAAATTGTTTTTAGAGACAGATACTGTATTTTATACTCTCTTCATCTTGAAAATTCTCACTACTGTGCTATTTTACTGCATAGCTTTGGACCATTACGCTTTTAACAATGGATAGGGTAATAAGTTTTCTCCTTGATTAAAAATGCCCTTATTGAGCTATCACAAAGGCTTCCCTAGCCATAGTCCTTGATGAGGGAAGCTTCAGTAACTTGAGCAAACTTTGAACCATATATTTCAACCTTTTGACCTCACCTCAAGGTTTAACAGAGAAGACCAGGATGTATATGGACCCAAGGGAAGACAATCCAAAGGGTAACCACCATCTTGTGATCTACACTGTCTTGTTACAAACAATACAACTAGACAGTAAATTCTCTATCTCAGAAAATTGAACAACATTCATTAAAAGACTGCCAATTGTCAAAAGAGGTTGAAGTAGGGAGGTTGATAGATACAGCTAAGACTGTAGGGAGAGTAATAAACTAAATGAAGCAATGAGCAAAATAAAATCTGAGTCAGCAGAGAAGCTACCCCTTATAATTCCAGGTAGATCCTAATAATAATCCCCCTTTTAGTCAACCCTATGGGGTCTTTCTTGGGTACAAACATACCTCCCAAAGTCATTTTCTCCTGGTACTGAGTGGCTGGCGCAAAATCGTTACCATAAAATTCAATGTGTTAGTCATCTCAGTCTAGATCTATGATAGCCACAGCTTGGATAATGGATAAGCTTACTAGATAAACACTAGTTGTGGTCTTGGAGTATAAAATCTGGGAAAAGGGGAAATTCTCTCATTGTTTCCAATTACCATATATCCTTCCCGTCAACTCATGCCAACTCCTTGCTGCTCTGAAAAGTAGCTAAATGCTGCTTGTGATGGACAAACTTTAGGGTAGCCATTGGGCACCTCCCCCTTGGTGTACATCCCCTAATATAATCCTCCCCCCTTGAGTACAGGCAAAACTTTTGACTTGCCTCTAACCAATGCAACAAGGACAATGGGACGTCACTCTCAGGATTGAGTTGCAGCATATGGCAAAACTGATAGGATATCATGTCTACAACTACACCACTTTATACAAAAGTCCATCTTCATAGATTGGAACTAAGGTCTCTCCTTGAAGACTTAATGAAGTAAATGGCTGAGTTGGAGAAGCTTCAGGGGCAAGAAATTGTTGCTGGGCTCTAGGAACTGCACACTTCTAACCAAAGACCAGCCTCCAGCCAACAGCCATGAACAAAGCTTTGGATCTGTCACTGAGCCACAGGAAATGAAGTGTGTCAACACCGGGATTGAGCCTGGAAGCAAATTCTTCCCTAGCTTAGCCTAGTTGAGAACACAGTCCAACCAACACCTGGATTACAACCTTGTGACCCTGAACAAAGTATTCAGTTAGACTGCTCTGATTCATGCCCCACAGAAACCATGTCATAAGTGTGTTGTTTTAGGGGCCTGAGTTCATAGTCATTTGGTTAGGCAGCAGTAGAAAACAAATGCACTGGCAAAGGAAATTGATAAGAAAGTGCAAAACCCAGAACTTAACTTTGCCTGCACCATCCCCTGTTCAGCTGCTACCCACAAGTGGAATGATGCCATGTACCGTTCTTCTACTTGGGTTAATGCATTACGGTGTGACCAGTCCCTCCTCAAGTGTTTGTAAGATTCAAGTGTCTCACTAGGAAATTTTATCAGGGCTGAAATGAAAGTGTTTATCACCAAGGTAAACAGGCTGTGGAATTTGTTGAATTATACTTGAGTAGAACTTCTACTAGTTTGAACGTGTGTTTACACACACTATCTCCGTTGATACTCATAATCCTGGGAGATGTGTAAGCACGTGTTCTTCTCCAGAAAATGAGAGATTAAATGGCTTGTCCAAGTAGCTTAGTCCATTCAGGCTGCTATAACAACACACACCATAGAAGGTGAGCCCTATGAACAACAGAAGTTCCTCACAGTTGTAGGGGTTGGAAATCTGAGATTGGGGTGCCTGTGAGCTTGGGTGAGGACTTGCGTCTGGGTGGCAGATGTTTCCTGTGATCCTCACCTGGCAGAAGAGGCTAGAGAGCTCTGCTGAGCCTCTCTTATAAGAACATTAATCTCATTCATGAAGGCTTCACCCTCATGACATTATCACCTCTCCAAGGCCCCACCTCCTAATACCATCATGTGGCATTAGGATTTCAACACATGAATTTGCAGGCATGGAGAGGGTTGGAGGGGGGCAATGACACCAAGTCTACCAGCTAGTAGTAAGTGAAAGAGTCAGAAGTGAATGTAAGTCTTCCAAAACCAAGACCAGTTTTTTTCCCTCTATGGGAAAACCACCTCTTGTAGAGAAGATATTACCTGAATCCCAGTAATAATATTTAATAATGGCAATATATTCCCAGGTTTGGGTTTTGTTTTTTTTTTCCCAAAAGCGGAATAAAATTAGAAGCTGGAGATCAGCACTCCCTCTAAAATCACCGAGGTCATCTGGTATAGTTAGGCTTATGAAAGGAATTAGATGTGTGGTATCTGATGGAAACTCTGTCCTCATCAAAGAACATTAACCCAGGAATACCCATACACGTATCCTTATGTCAGATGTTGGATTCATACTGACTAAGGCCCTCAAAGACCACTTCGAATACAGAAGTTACTTGTGTTCAGAGGTTGGAAGTCAAGTTGCCTAGATCAAAAATCCTCTGTAGGCTCAGCACAGAGGGATGAAGTTTTGCTTCTCTGCAGGAAGAGACTGCTTCCTTTGACATTCCAAAGACAAGTTCTGTATAACCTAAAGCCTCAGAAGCTTGATATAAAAATGTGTATGGCCAAGAAAAATGTTTTGTTACTTGAAAAGTGATTGTCAGGTGGAAAAAAAATAGTAAAAAAGACAAGTAAGAAACTCACTCTCCTTCCAACCAAGGATTTTCAAGGGGGATAGCTTTCCCTTTCAGAGTAAATTCTAGCTTATGTGGTAATACAGACGTGATTTTGAAACATCTAACATTAGGTTTTTATCATTGCATTTTGTGACTACAGATGCACTCAGTGTTTGGCCAGAAATGCAATGGTCTTGACCCATTTTCTAGGTGTGGGGTATGTGGTAATAATAAAATATATACACAAAACACATGGATACACAACAGTTTCTTAGTGTTGATCTCTCCTTCTTATTATTAGAATCTCCCAACTGGTAGATATGTCTCCTGTATCTTCCATCTTCAACAACCCTCAGTATTTCCATTAATTACCTTTCTAAAATAATAAATTTAATCATGTTACCATCTCCTGCTTGAAAATTTCTGGGTCTGTTTACTCCATCCAAGAGAAAGTAGACATGCAAACACAGACACAACTAACTTTTCATTCTCCTCTCTGTACCTCATCTGCCATTGCTTCATACTTCACATCCTATGTTTAAAGTTCAGAATTTCCCACAGATACATATACACCCAGAAAAATATGAGAATTTGTTATTAGGAAAATTTTTATATAAAGACGACTTCACCAAAAGCACACCCTCATTCTGTGGGAAATGGAATGGGTCAAATACAAAATCAAATTAATAAACTTTTAGGGCAAAATTTGGTAGACAAGAAGAATATAAGAGGAAGGTAGATGTTATGAATATTGAATTAGACTGTTGAAAACAAAATAAATACTTTGGATTATATGTCTCTCAAGCTGAGTTTTCTTTTTTTTTTTTTTTCAAGCTGAGTTTTCAATGCAAAATTACTTCCTCACTAACCAAAATGTGGTAGAGGTCAATGAGGGATGGCCACAGTTCTTTTTATGCAAAGGTGTCTAAACTATTAAAATCATGATTCGGGGGGAGCAAATCCTGCTGCATCTTAAAGTTGCCAGAGTGTGATGGAGCAGTTTGAAAAATATACCTTGAAAGAAAAAGCCCATGGCTAATGGGCACAGAGTTTTCTTTTAGGTGTTGAAAATGTTCTGGAATTACATAGTGGAGGTAGTTTTATGATTGTATGGCCATACTAAAAACCACTTATTGGACACTTTAGAATGTGAATTTTACCGTACTTGGAGTATGTCTCAATAATAATAATAAAGGTAAAAAAGTCTTCATAGACATTATTAAGGTCCTAAGATAAAGAAACTGTCAAATAATAATGAGGAACTACCCCAGAGATGGTAAAGTATACCAAGAGAAGAGAGGGTGGAGGCAGTCTCAATAAATATAAAAATAAAAAATGTTTAAAAATAAAGAAGGCAGCAGTGGAGAGAACAGAGAACAGAATGAATTTTTTTTTTAAATAACTCCTTTGAGGGACTCACACTTGATGAAAGACAATATAAAATTATGGACTCATATGAGGGTACCAATAAATAGCTAGATGAAAAGAGGATTAAAATGTGGGACTCTTGGCAAATCTGCCTTTCAAGCCCCCTCTGTGTTAGTCAGATGATGTAGTTGAGATTTACAATATTGTGCAGGGGATGACCCCCCTGAACCCCAGTTCTCCCACTTATTTCCTGTGTGACTTTGAGATGGTCAGTTAGTTTCTCTCTGATTTTCAATTTCCTCTTGTGTAAAATGAGAGAATCATAGTACCTACCTCATGGGGTCATTGTAGGGATTAAATGAGAGACAGAGGGAGGAAGGGAGGGAGAGAACGAGAGAGGCATTGATGATGATGATGATGATGATGATGTGCGGTGCCGGTGGTGGTGTGGTGGTCATGGGTGCTGATTCTTTTCTGTTGTATAAATCTCACTCTTCACCAGGTTATTGGGTCTGTTCCAGCCACATCAGCCTACTTGCCAAATCAGTGTCTCTAATTCATCTTGTTTACTTTTTATCGCTTGATTGTTACTGCCTTGGTTCAGGTTATTGCTTCTTCCAGAAAGTACCTTCTCTCTACCTTTGAAATTCTACTTCTTTTCCAAGACTCATCTACACTGTTGACATTGCCCCCATCACCTCATTATTACTGGTCACACCTGTCCCTGAACTCTTGCTCTGATACATTCAGTGCCCAACCATATCAATTTTGGCTCATGTGTAAATGGATTGGGTCACATGTGTGGAGCATAATACAAGAGAAAGGAAAAAGTATCAGCGAAGAGAGAGGGGAGGTAAAGCAGATGGCAAAGGTGAGTTGCCACTGTAGCATGAAGGAGGGGAAGTCGATAGATTCAGAAAGATAAATAGGATCTCTGAAACCACACATAGAGCCATACAACTATACATGCCTGTTAGATATGTTGGCATCAGTAAATTTCAGGATCAAATCATTTGAACATTTGCTCTCTTGTTCACAAGGATGCACATGGTTTGTCATGTCCTAAACTATTCAGGGTAAAGCTATCTGAACAAGTCTAAGGCTGTATAGCCTGGATGTGGAGCTGGAGGCTCTCCGTGGCAGGAAAAGGAACTTTTTGAAAGATACTTACTCAGTTCTGGCATGCTGAGGCACTTATTTAAAGATTACCTAAAATTTTTGCTGTGATACAAAAATGGGATTGAGAATGAGGAGGACGTCATTACTGAATTATTAAACCACAAAGATATTAGGGCACCTGGCTGGCTCAGTCAATAGAACATGAGACTCTTGATCTTGGGCTAGTGAGTTCAAGCACCATATTGGGTGTAGAGAGTAGTTAAAAATAAAATCTTTTAAAAAAATCCACAAAGATACTGAACAAATAGAGGTTTTAAAATGCAGAAATACAGACAATGTAAGAATAAATGAATTATCTGACATCAGGCATTGGACTTGTGATAGAACCTGTTAGAAACTATTGTGGGGTGTGGGGTTTTGTTTGTTTGTTTGTTTTTCATTTTTCTGGGGTACCCACACCATTCACTAGTCCAGCTGCCCTGCCTTTGTGTGCAAGGACTTGAACTGAACTTCAATCAGAATGACTGGATAGAACCCTCACATGCAGTTTAATTCATAAACTTAGAGCTTTTTTAAAATGCGATTTTCACTTTTACTTCTCTTTACTTTCCTTTACATTTTGTAATAAATTGATCATGAAGTTTAGGAAACCCATTGAATTTTGTATGTTGATCTTGAACTTGCAAACTTGCTGGAGGCTTTCAGAAGTTCTGAAATTATGACTTTTTGGGGAAAGTGATCTGCAATTAAAACAGCTCACATCTTTCATTCCAGTATTTATCATCCCTATTTCTTTTTCTTTTTATATTGCATTGGCTAGGGTCATCAATAAAATGCTGAGTAATAGCAACCTGTGTAAGCTTTAGGTTTTAATACTGCTTTAATTTTGCACCATAAAGAATATGTCAGCTGGGCTCCTGGGTGGCTCAGACGGTTAAGCCTCTGCCTTCGGCTCAGGCCATGATCTCAGGGTCCTGGGATCGAGTCCCACATTGTGCTCTCTGCTCAGTGGGGAGCCTGCTTCCCTCTGTTTCCCTGCCTGCCTCTGTGCCTATTTGTGATCTCTCTGTCAAATAAATAAATAAAATCTTTTAAAAAATATGTCAGCTATTGGTTTTGAGGAGATATTCATAATCTAATTATGAAAAATTTATTTTGTTTCTATTTTTTAAAGATTTATTTATTTATTTATTGACAGAGAGGAAACACAGCCAGAGAGGGAACAGAAGCAGGGGGAGTGAGAGAGGGAGAAGCAGGCTTCCTGCCGAGCAGGGAGCCTGATGTGGGGCTCGATCCCGGGTCTCCGGGATCATGACCTGAGCTGAAGGCAGTCACTTAACCAATTGAGCCACCCAGGCGCCATGTTTCTATTTTTTAAGTAGTTTTTATAAAATCATGAATTGGTGTCAAGTTTTATCAAATTATTTTTAGTATCTTTTGAGATAATCAAAGTATTTGTCATGTTTTATCTGTTAATACTCTGATATGGATAGATTTCTTTGTAGGAACATTCATTATTGCATCCTGGAATAAACTTTACTTGGTCATGCAGTATTAATTTTCCAATATTCTGTTGGAATTGATTTACTATCATTTCTTTAGGAGTTTTACAACTAGGTTCATAAGAGAATTTAGCCTATGTTTTTCTTATAGTCTGTGTCTAGTTTTGGTCTCAAGGTTGTATTAGCTTTATAAAATAAAACCTTTTATCATTTAATTTTGTATTAATCATTTCTGTAATGGAATTATCTATTCCTTGAAGGTTTATAAAACATAAAAGAGTATCTTTGTCTGATATCTATTTAAAAAGATAGATTTCTTTTTTATTATCTTTTTACATGTAATTATTTTCTGCCTGTGATTTTGGCCTTTTTCAGTTTGTGTTTTGTTTTGTTTTGCTGTTTCTTGAGACAATTTTGATAAGGTATCTTGAAAACTGTCAATTTCCTCTAAGTTTTCAAAACATGTTGATATAAAATTATAAATGGTGTCCATAACTTTCATGTGCCTTTCACCTAAATAGAGCAGTGGCAGGAGAAATTTAAAAAAGTAAACAGCCTCAAGAAAAGTTTTGGGAATGTAGCTGATGCCTCTGGCACCCCATGTCATTTTCCCTTGATCCTCACCTGCTTGTAGCCATGTTTGCAGTGGTTATTTCTGTGTGGGGTCAGACTCATCTCATGCTTCTTGGTGAACAAAGAACTTGAACAAAGAACTCTATGGAGGTATAAGAAGGAAGGAGAACATCAAAGTGGTGAGAACCGTGACTATAGGCCCTCACTGAAGTGGAGGTCCTGTGAGGTGGCAAAATGTGGAGGTCAAGGTATCAGGTGCCCTGAGTAGATAGGTCAGAGTAGGGTACAAGAAGTGACATTAGCGAGGGCTTGTAATTATTGGTGACCCCAAATCTGGGTTGTGGGCAGCTGTGGTAAATGAGCTCATATTGATCTTATTACCTTTCTAAATGCTTTATTATCTTTGCCTTTCATCTCTGTTCCCATTGTCATTGTTTCCATCCCTTCCTTTGAGTTTGTAATTCAGTATTCAAATACTTCAATGTGAACTATTTCTACTAAATTTATGAATTTCTGTATTTGGATACTTAATGTAATCCCTGGAATTCTTTTTTTTCTCTTTTCTTTCTTTTTTACCATATCATCTTTGATATATCATTGAATTTATGTTCTTTTTACATTCTTGTAGCATTCTTATATTTTTTTCTAATGAGGTATAATCCACACACAGTAAAATGCATATAATTTCAATCTGTTTTGACAATCATATATACCTGAGTGGCCCTGTTTCCTATGAAGATATAGTTATTTTATTTTATGCAGAAAATTCCTTGTACCCTTTCCCAGTCATTCATTCCCAAAAGCAACCACTCATCTGGCTTTTTCACTCAATACAATGTCTTTAAAATTCACACAGGTTGCCGCATACATCAGTAGGGATATTCCATTGAATGATGCCTTCATTCTCAGACTAATGAGGATGAGATGTTTTCAGTCTGGGGCCATTATAAATACAGTTGCTCTGGATAGCCTTGCACAAGACTTTTTGTGGACATATGTTTTCATTTCTTTTGGTAAATACAGATCTTTCTTTCTCAGCTTATGATGGAAGTCAACACATTGGTAAGTCAAACCATCCTAAGTCAAGGACATCTGTATCTACAAATGAGATTTCTGGATCATAAGATAGAGGGTTTTTAATTTTTTTTAAATAAAACTCCAAATGATTTTCTTGTTTTCTTTTTTAAAGATTTATTTATTTTATTTAAAAAAGGGGAGAAGGCAGATAAAGAGGGGGAGGGAGTCTCAAACAGACTACGCACTGAAGGCAGAGCTCAATGTAGGGTTTGATCCCATGACCCTAAGATCACCACTCAAGCCAAAACCAAGAGTGAGGCACTTAACCAACTGTGCCAGCCAGGCGCCCCAAAACTTCCAAACAATTTTCAAAGGGATTTTCATATTTGCTCTCCCATAAGCAAAGTATGAGAATTCCAGTCACCCCACATCCTCCAGTGTTTGGTGTGGTCAGTCATTATCATTTTGGCTGTTCTGGGGGGTGCGTATAATACAATCTTGTGGTTTCACTTGACATTCTCCAAATCCCTGGCAGTAATAACAAGAGAGCTTTTTCATGTACTTTTGTCCATTCTTCTGTCTTCTTTTGTTCAGTATCTGCTGAAATCTTTTGCTCATTTTTATCAGGTTATCTGTGTTTTATTATTGAGTTGTAAAAGTTTTTATATATTGTGGATACAGGCCCTTAATGAAATATGTGATGGGAATATGTTCTTCCCATCTGTGGCTTCTCCATCAATTTTCTTAATGGTTTCTTTGATGAGTCAAAGTTTTAAATTTTCGATGAAGTCCAATTTATCATTTTTTACTGGTTAGTGAATTCTGTGTTCTCTCTAAGAAATCATTCTATCTCTAGGTCGAACAGATTTTTTTCCCCTTAGGTTTTTTTTTTTTTTTCTAAGATTTTATTTATTTATTTGACAGAGACACAGTGAGAGAGGGAACACAAGCAGGCAGAGGGAGAGGGAGAAGCAGGCTTCCCACTGAGCAGGGAGCCCGATGGGGCTCGATCCCAGGACCCTGGGATCATGACCTGAGCTGAAGGCAGACATTTAATGACTGAGCCACCCAGGCGCCCCTCATCTAGAAGCTTTATGGTTACAGTTTTTACCTTCATATCTGTGATCCATTTCAGATTAATTTGTGATACATTGTGAGATAGGCATTGAAGTTCTTTTTAATCATATAAAATTCCAGTTGTTCCAACATTGTTGATGTGACTTTCCTTTTCCCTCTGAATTGCTTTGGCATGTTTGTAAAAAAATTTTAATCATACCTAAGCAGGTCTGCTGTGTTCCAATGATCTCTTTGTAGATTCCTTTGCCATAATCTTGATTCTAGTCACTAGAGAGGGAATCTTGAGGTCAGGTAGAGTAAGTGCTCCATCTTTGTTTTATGTTTCTTTTTCATAGTTGTTTTGGATTACTTGACGTGTCCATATAAATTTTAGAAATACCTTCTCAATTTCTACCAAAAGGGAAAAAAAAAAACGGCCGCTTGGATCTACAGATCAGGTATAGGAGAACTGCCATGTGACAGGATTAAGCCTTTGGTGAACACAGTATAACTTTGTGGTTATTTGGATAATCCTTAACATCTCGTATTAATGTTTTATAGTTTGCCAGGTAGAGCTCTAACACATCTTTCGTCAAGTTTATCCCAAGGTTTTTCTCATTTTGAAATATTTATGTAAAAGGTGTTTTAGTACATGTTTTATTTTGGATAGTTTTATATTTATAGAAAAATTGCAAGATGGTATAGAGAGTTATGTTCGTGTGAACTATACTCTAGACTTTATTCACATTTCACTAGTTTTTCCACAAACATCCCTTCTCTGCCCCAGGATACCCCATTACATGTAGTCATGGTGTCCCCTCAGTCTCCTCTTATCTCTGACAATTTCTTAGTTTTTCTTTGTTTCTTATGACCTTGATAGCTTTAAGGAGTATTGATCAGACATTTTGGAGAATTTTCCTCAACTTGAGTTATCTGGGTTTTGTGTTTTGTTTTGTTTTTTCTTTTTTCCTCACAGTTGGATTGGGGTTACAGGCTTTGAGAAAGGATGCCATAGAGGTGAAGTGCTCTTTGCATGTTATAATTATCAGAGGTATATGCTCTCATGACTTAACCCTGGTCATATTAACTTTGATAATCTAGCAAAGGTGGTGTTTTGCAGGTTTCCACACAGAAGTTACATGCTCACCCCTTTGCTTCTGCTTCTGCTCCTCTTGAGAAGCATCTCTTAAAAAGGTATCTGTACAAAACATTCATAATTCTTCTGTGAGGAAGATACGTCTCTTCCTTTCTTTCCTTTCCGCTCTCCCTTCCAGCCCCCCCTCCCCCCCGCCTCCCGGTCCCTCCCCTTCCTTATGTATATCAGCATGAACTCATGGATATTTATTTTATTTGACAATTATAGTCAAGTGTTAGATTATTTCTTTTATTCCTCAGATTGTTCCACCTTTACTCTCTGAGAGCTTTTCCAGGTTGACTCCTGTGTTCCAATGACATAGCCCCATCCCTTTTGCTTTTTGAGCATTTCCTTATTTTTTGGCTCTGTAAGATGCTTCCGAATTGATTCTACAAGATGCCCTAAGATCAACCATTTTCCCTGAGGAGCCCTGGTTCCTGGGTGGGAGAATAGTAACAGATCTGGGCACTTAGTGTGGTCATTGCTGGTGGGGGATCACTGTTTCTAGGCTCTCTCAGTGCACACCCAGAAATGCCTCTGATCATCTCTGTGTGTGTCCGTCTGCATCTATATTAAGCTACACTTGAGTTCATAGCAGAGTCTCCGACTCTAACTCAGTTCAACTTGCAATATTCTATCTTCCCCTTCTCCTTGCTTTCTATCTCTCTCTCCAGCAGTGGGGGAAACTGGCTCCACCCATCCACCATCCATTTACTTATTAGTCCAGCCCGGGATACGTGTGACATAGTCTCAGAACCATTAACCACTTCTTCCACGAGAAGCAACATTATCAACTAGAGCGCGGATTGGTGTCAAGTGGCTTTGGTCTTTAGGCTTCAGGATTTCAGTCAAAATACTGTTTTCTGTGTGACTTATGACATCCTCCCCCAGCCCTTATCCAGGTCAGAGAGGTGATGTCATGCATTTGTAACCCAATTAGGTTCTTTTGTCACAATCCACCTTCCATCCAGGGATCCTCTGACTCCTCGTTGCTGGGTTTTATATTTTATTTTTATTTGACTTTGCATACATTAAAATTTACTTTTTGTCTTGTAAAGTGTTATGGGTTTTGACAAGTGCACGGTGTCATTTATTCCCCCGTCCGGTACCATACATAAGAGTTCTACTACCTTAAAGATTCCCCAGTGCCCCCAGTTTGTGATCCGCTACTCCCCCTTCCCCAAGGTCCCAGAAACCAGTGATACAGGGTTCTCCATCCCTGCAGTGTTGCCTTTTCCAGAAGGTCATGTGAGTGGAATCATGCCATAGGTACTTTTTCATGTGGCTTGTATCTGTTAGGATGCACCAGAAGGGCAGGCATATTTTTTGATAAGCCACGTTTTTATGGGTGACTGATCATATAAAGAAATTTCTGTGGCAGGTAGATAAAAGACTAAAATCTATCCTATATTTGTAAAATGTTTGTAATTTTCAAAATGCTTTAGTATACTAGTTCTTATTCGATTCCCTCACCATCCTGCGGGTTAGGGAAACATTCCTCCTTTGGAGAATCTAGGGTTCAAAGAGTTTAGGTGGCTTTTCCAAAAACACACAGTCGGTGAGTGCCTTGTGGTACTTGAACTTGGCTTTTAACGTTTGGGCCAGCGTCCTTTTGCACCTAGTGCTTTTCCCGTGTGTCTCCCACCCTGTGTTGGCTGTGATTCCTTGGTGGGCCACCCTGTCTTAATCAGCAAGTAACATTTATTTTGAGGATGGTGGGGAGGTACTTGATATGCAGGAGTCCCACCAGGTGAACCCCAGTGGAGAGGATCAAGGGAGTGGTGCTGCGAGGGAAGAGGAGAGATGAGGTGAATATGCAAGAGAGTTAGCTGCCACAACACTCAGAGAATGCCCACTGAGCAGCAATGTGGGCATGTCTTGAGAATGATTTCAGAGTTTAAAAATGCCAGTGTTTGGTCCAACCTGTCCCATAAATGCAGGTCAACCATGTCACCAGGGATCCAACGAAAGTCACTGAGAGGTTGCAGCCGTGGGAGAAACTGACATTGCTAGCCTTAAGTTGAGAGGGTGTGTATCACTACTTTACAGGAGCTTGAAGATATTTTCCAAGGCAATTTTATTTCTTTGGGACTTTTCCTTACTTGTTGGCTTTATACCTTATACTCCACTTAAAACACACCTCCAGCATTTGCCAGGTAGAGAGGGGAGGAACAGTCTACATTAGAGAACACAGCATTTGCAAAGCAAAGGAGAATCAGGGTGGCATCTGGATGCTGCTCCGGGACAGTGCAAGAGAGTCCCTTCGGTTAAAGACACGAATATGGCAGAGTGCTGTTTTCTGATATTGGAAAATGTTGTCAAAATCAAGGTTAAAACCAAGAAGCTCCTCGGTTCTTCTAGTATGGTAACAATAGCAATGGGCTAGAAGTCAGAACAACATCCATCTCCTGCTTTTCCAGCTAACTAGGATGTGACCTAAGTTGAAATGAATAAAAATGGTCTGGTCCACTGCTACCGGCTCAGAGGATGATTAGACAAATTCACATACTTAGAAGCAAAGATAGCACTTATTAATAAGTATGTATGCGGAGTACATTTGCTGGCTCCAGTCCTCTGACTGATTTGTGTGAGGCAGCTCATGACAGCAGACAACATCGGGACACTTGGGGGTCTATGCAAATCATAGGCAAAACCCTACAACTGGTACTGTGATCTTTGCTATTTCTCTGCCACTTACCCATCCTCCCGTTAAAGAATCATTTAGCCCCGGGCGAGGGGAGTCTCCACCCAGACCCCTTGTGGTCTCTCTGCTGTCTATCTGTCCTCCTACAGCCTGCTCTTCTCCTCTCAAGCTGACGTCTGGCTCTTCTGCCGACAGGTGGTGCTGGAGAGAGAATGGACCCAGGAGGAGGGGAGGGGAGCTTCTGGCAGAGCACTTCCAGAACCTTCCTTTGCCTCTCTTTAGGGACCATCAGAGGTCTGAGCACCTTTTTCTCGGCAACTTGCATCTCCTTTCTTCCATCACATGGGCTCCCAACTGGCAGCCGTTTCCCCAAGGGTCCTTTGGTCCTGTCAGTCTCCCAGCTCCTGAGTAATCAACCTCCCTGCTAAACCCTTTCTGTTTGAAGTTGCTGGTGTGGTTTCCCTTTTCCTGACTGGATCCTGAGTCATAAAACCAGTTAGAAGCCCCCTCTTCCTCCCAGATCGTACTCCTTTAGGGGATGCCTCCTCGTTCAGACTCTGTATTCAAGGGAAAACCTCCTGTGGATTTCCTCACATTTTCTGAAAGACTTAATATCTACAATTCAGACCCCATACTTTACCATAGGGTGGACATGTCTGCTGTTTTTGAGGGGTGGAGGGTGGAGGGGCAGGGTACAATTGGAAGGTAGCTCTTCTTTGAAATAATTCATTTAATAACCAAATATTAAGAACCAATTAAATATTCATTTAATAACCAGACCCCAGTCATTCCCACAAATAAAATTGTATACTATCAAGCACTGTCTTATAAATTGCCACTCTTTCCCTCCTAGAACATGGCAGAGCATAGGAAAATGCATAGACATAGATGAGTACACACATACATGTGTACTACATGATCTACAAATTCTTGGTGCTATTGTTTCTTTTGTCCCATCATTTTTATTTATATCACACACACACACACACACACACACACACACAATCAGCAAAGAAACGAAAGCAAATGTACAACTACATTAGCAAAGAACCAACTGGGTGTGTATTACCAGCCACTCTATTTCCTGCTGTGTTTGGGGAATAGGGCTCACAGCTCTCCCCATTTTAAAACAGGAGACTTACAAAGCGGGCTCAGAGGGACCCAGACATGCCTCGTGTACCTGGCTAGCAAGCAGCAGGTTGGCCTGCTTAACTCTCAGCCGCCAGCCATGCCATTTCCCTGCAGTGCCCCGTGCAGAGAGTTCAGCCTCTGCCTTTAGTAACTTTAGTAGGACTCTGACTATGAGTCTCGCTCTCTCCTCTTCGACTCTCCCCTCCCCTGAAGAGGAAAGTTATTTTCAACCCTCCATCTGTTTTGTGTTTAACGTGCAGAAAGGTTGCACATTTTCAGGGACCTTGTTCATAAGCAGTAGATTGTACAACAGTTTATTACACAAGTGGAGGTTTTATTGCTGGCCTTTGTTGAGATGCCAAATGGGGGAGAGAACATAACGTGCCTTGTGGTCCCTATCAGGAAAAATGAGAAAGCATTAAATACCAGTCGAATCGTCAAGCATCGAAATGCGGGTAATCAAATCCAGAGATCCCTGGGACACGGCTGGTGAGGACTTTTCTCATTAATAGTGTTTTTACATCCATAATTGTTTCTCAAGTCACTTATATCACAGGCGGTGTCCCAAAGCCTTAAGGGAAATGTGGGTCCACAGTGGAGTGTGTCTTAGACCGAGGAAGGCTCATCTGTTTCAAGATCTGACCATAGCTGAAACATGGCATCAACCTGAACCTTCGGAAGAGCTGTATATATGTTTATTTTAAATCACATCACAATGTCAGGGACATCACCTGTGTGGCTAAGTGCGAAGACTTCTACAGCCCCTTTTCCTGATGCTGAGCCATCCGCTCTGTCCTCCTAGGAATAAATGAGTCAAAATTATGTATTTTCCTCCTGGTTTGTCCCCAGCCATATGACGAGGGTAGAGTACTTCCACAGAGCATCCTAGGAGACACTGTATCAGAACAATACCAATGGTACCAGGCCTTTGCCAGTGGGAATGAGTTACTGTTGCTCCTTCTGTTTCATGTTCACCAAAGCTGAGAGCATCGTGGATAAAAGTTGCTGGAGACTCCGATATGGACCAGTCACATAGTGCTCAGCCCAGGCTGAACATCAGAAGCACTTGGGGTCCCCCACCTAAGACTAAGGAAATAAAATCTCTTGGGGTGGGTCAGGACATTGATATGCTTTTAAAGTTCTCCAGGTAATTTTAATGTATGGCCTGGGCTGAGACCCACAGATGGAATCCAACAAGAACTTTTCTCACTGTAACACGACTTCATGTCCCAAATTTTGTAACCCCTTTATTTATAAAAGCAACAGAGTCAAACCTATCCTGTTCCTCACCTTCCCCACACACAAACAGATGTGCTATAACTTATTCAAGCAGCCACAGCTCCAAGTTTTTCCCCAGGACTCTAAGGGAGATGCTGGGACCTCAGAATTAGCCTGGTACCATCAGGACCATGGGAAAAAATTAGCACAAGGACCTACTCCTTTCTCTAAAAGGTACATGGAGAAGGGGATTGGAAATGAATCTTGGAACACTGAAAAAATAAAATAAATTTAAAGTCAAAATAAATAAATAAAAATGAAGGAAGTGCAAACTTTTCCTCTGTTATTTGTCTATGATGAGAACCCATCTCCATGTGAGCAAAACAGCCCTGGTTTATGCCCAAGTCCAACATAAATATGAACGGTCCCTGCATCCCTTCCAAAAATATTCCCATTAAATGTTCTGATCACCTTTCTCTAGATTCGTCCCACCAAAAGGTTCGTCCACGCTTTCTTAGAAAGATCCATCTTCAGGCTGAGAATCCCAAGCCTCTCCCTAGACCGGAGGCTGCCTTCGAGCTTCCCCCTTGTCCAAGTCTGATAAACAGTGGACTCGATCTGATAGTTAATACCCCGGGGGACGCTGGTCGGTAGCCTTGGACTTCTCAGCTTAATTGCCCTAGCTTTAATGCCACTTAAATCAGAATGTTAGCACTGAAAGAATTTCAGGAATCCGATGATATAAATCGTATTTTTAGAGCCGAGAAAGACTTGAGCGAGTGACACAGTGCAGTGACTAAAGATAGATCTCTTTGGTTTTCCCATGATTTATCACAGGCAAGTTCACGGCAGGTTAAAATAATTGACTGTGCTGATAGCACACATATTGGTATGGTTTTATGAGCAGTCATTCATAACGTATTTGTCACAAAGCATAACTTGCATGATAGAATTCTGGTCCACACGCAGTATTTTCGTGGCCACCCCGCAGTTGAATTAACTCCTTTGGGGATGTCCAGCCCCAAGCTAGATCTCCGGGGAAAAGGACCAAGGGAAAGACTAGTCCACCGAATAAAATGTAAGTATGCCTTGAGAAAATGCTCGCTTTTCCTGGAGAAGAAAGGGAAATGTTCTTTGTGGGGACGTCTGTAACTCAGTGCCTGTGCTTACGGACCTGACCTACACTTACTACTTTTCTCTGTCCTCCGTTTATTTCATTTCCACTTTTCTGCCTCTATTTATTGGCTCTGGCCCCTGGACAAATAATTTTTCCGCTCTGGATTCAAATGCTGTAATACAGGGATAATAAAAAATGACTCTGTGGGGTCATGCTAGCAGGTTATAGAAAATGTGTGTGCAGTGGGTACACATGGACCCACATTCGCCTGTGTATGAAATGCCGTTTTCCTTATTCTTCTATAAATCTGCTTAATTTCACTTGTGCACCCCGATTTGGTGTAGTAACCTTGGTCAGCTCAGGATGTCCTCATTCAACCGCAAGGAAGGACATAGGACATAGGACTCTCTGATTTTCCATCCTCAGGCACATCTGGCTGCTCCGTGGTTGCCCCACTTAGGGGATGCTGGGCTGGTGGATAGGTGAGTAGTGCTCATGGCTCCTTCTCAGGGACCCCCCACTATCATATGGGCTTTGTTGGCTTCTGTGACTATGCAGCTCCCCAAATTTGAATAGTCCCCAAATATGAATCTGCTCTAGAGAAGGAGTTTCCCAGATTTTCATCCAATCTCCCAAATCTTTCATGTATGCCTGGAGCCTGGGATTTGGGACTCAAAAGCTAAAAATATGACTTCTCTATTACCTGCATTTTGCTGGTTTTTTATTCCCTTGAAGCACTAAGGACGGCAGGCTGTGCTGCTTAATGGGGAAAAAACATAGGTAAATATCTCCCAGTAATTTCCTGCAGCATATATAAAGTGCAGAGGGACTGGCATATGCAGGCAGTCAGCAAAGAAGACTGCTATCTTTATGCAAGGTAGTTTAGAGAAACAGTTAAGAATACTGGCTTGGAGCCTGGGGGCCCACAGTGAAGCATCCAACTCTTGGTTTCTGCTTAGAATTAGTATTGTGAGATCAGGCCCTGCCTCAGGCTCCATGCTCAACACAGAATCTGCTGAAGGCTCTCCTCTCCTCAACTCCTCCCCTACACCTCAAATAAATAAATGAATCTTTAAAAAAAAGAAAGAATGAATGAAAGAAAGTAATACAGGCTTGATAGCCAGGCTGCAGAAGTCCAAAATCTGGCTGCATGGTTTCCTGACTTTCTGTCCTTGGACAAGTCACCTAACCATTCTGTGCCTTAGTTTCTCTCTCTACAACACAGAGATTATAATAGTACCTACCTACAGGGTCCTGTGTATATAAAGTGCTCGGTGAATTAATTATGCTGTTATTATTACCACTAGTACGAAGTTCTGTCTCTTAAAGCCACTGGTGATCATGATAATGTCCATGCCACTGATACACACAGAGAAGGGGAGGTCATATGCAGCCTTTCCCCAGGAAAAGAGCTATACTCCCAGGTGGGAGGCTGGACCGAGTTTGCTAAGAATTCAGCCCTCTGGATGATTATCTGGATTGACATGGTCCTCAGAGCTGGGTTAAGAAGGAATCAGCTGACCACCAGCCTAGGGAGTTCTGAAGTGCTTGGCATGGAGAGGCAGATTCTTGAGGAACACAAGAGTCAGTCCCAGAGGACGGGTGGGTGTGCCAACCCAGAGGATAAGAAAGAGAGGGAAGGGGAGGATGGGAAACAAAGGTGGAAAAAGGCTGCCTAAGTCAGCGTTTCCTCACCCCTGGAGAACAGAAAACACATGGAGCCTCTCCCAAGATGCAGGTCCTATGTGAGCTTGTGCCAAGGAGGGTGCTGCTTCTGGAAGCAGAGATAAGAGGGGGAGACGGAGGAGGGACTGGTCCATCAATTCCCAGGCTCGTAAATCTCATTCTCCAGCCCATCAAACTGATGAGCTCAAGAGCAAAAATGTGGGGACTCCAACCTTTACTTCTGCTCCCCTTTTTATCCCTGTGCCCTCTGGTCAGTATTCCTCTTGGCCCACATGTAGCCAAGATGACCACCTGCTCTGCTTTCTATCCCAGAGCCCTCCTGGTCAACGTCTCTCTCGGCCCACTGAAGCCAGGATGAATGAGCCTGCAGGGACACTGCAAAGAGTGTAGTGTCAGGAGTTGGGAGGCCTGGACTCAAGACCCAATCGTATGACCAACTAGTCTGTGGCCTTGGACATGCCCTTCACCTCCTTGGACCAAGGACCCTCCATGAAGAGGCAGAAGCACATAAAAGCACTTCATTTGGGAAGAGAAACATAGTATAGTTAAGAATGTGGGTTTCAGAGCCAGAGGGACATCAATATGAGTTGCCTTTGCCATTAACTAGATGTAAATATAGGGCAATTAACTTATTTAATCTCTCTAAGCTCCACTTCCCTCATGTATAAAAAGGAAGATAATAATAGCACACTTGTCATGATTATTTTGAAGATTAAATTCAAGAGTGTATGTGGAGTGTTGGGCCCAGTACTGCTGAAACACTGTCAGTTTTTGAGCGATGCTTGCCAGTATCACTATGGGCCCAGCATCTCTGCTTCTCTGTTTTATCTCTTTTTTAAAAAATAAAAATAAATGTTCCACACTAAAAAATTAACAATAATATTATAAATCATGGACTAGTACAAGGGTTGGCATATTTTTTTTTCTGTACGGGCCAGCTAGTAAGTAACTTGGGCTTTGTGGGCCACATGGGGTCTCTGTTGTGTGTCCTTTTAAATTTCAGTTAGGTCTGGTTTAGTGCATAGGAGTATTTGTTAGGATAGCAGAAGAGCCATGGTACAGAGCTCTCACCTGTGGATAAAGAACATCTCAGTAGCTGTACACGATTAAGACTTATTTCTCACATCACATAAAAATGTGAATTGGGCATTAGGGTGGTCTACACAAGTCTTTGGGAACTGAGAGTCTTTCCATCTAATGGAGTTTCCTTCCATCTGAAGTCTTCTGCTGGATGGAATGGAAA
The DNA here is from genome assembly GCA_004023965.1 of Spilogale gracilis. Taxonomy (NCBI): domain Eukaryota; kingdom Metazoa; phylum Chordata; class Mammalia; order Carnivora; family Mephitidae; genus Spilogale; species Spilogale gracilis. The sequence goes on along the minus strand of PITA01007086.1, from coordinate 47,483 downwards.
GAGAGATGGGCTCACAAGCAAGAGGTCTTTAAAAATGTAAGAACTGGGGCACTAGGGTGGCTCCATCAGTTGAGCGTCTGACTCTTGATTTTGGCTCAGGTCGTGAGCTTAGGGTTATGAGATCAAACCCCATGTCAGGCTCTGTGCTGGGTGTGGAGTCAACTTGGGATTTTCACTCTTTCCCTCTCCTTCTGCCCCTCCCCCTGCTTATGCTTGCTCTCTCTCTCTCTCTCTCTCTCTCTCCCAAAAATAATGAATAAATAAAAAATGTAAAAACTGTTCTTCACTCAGGAGCTGTACAGTGATAGACCGTGGGCTGATTTGGGCCTGTCCGTTCCTGAATCGGACCTTGTCTTACGTTCCTTCTGCAGATGAACCAAACTTCTCTCTGGTCCGCCTTGTTTTTCCCCATCAAAGTAGACTAGCTACCTACCCACTCTATAAGATCTCACACTGTCGGTCATGTGATCTCTTTTTCATATTTATAACAGTTGCCAGATGAAGGGGTGGACAGTCTACATAGAGATGGTGTCACCTAGGGCTGCCTGAACAAAGTGCTACAAACTAAGTGGCTTATGACAACAGCAATGTACTCTTTCCTGGTTCTGGAGGCCAGAAGTCCAAACTCAGAGAATTGGCGCTTTGATTCCTTCTGGGGACTCCAGGGAAGTGTCTGACCCATGCCTTTCTCCTAGCTTGTGGTGATGGTCAGCAATCCTGGGCATTCCTCGACTTGTAGACACATAACGCCCATTTGTGTTTCCATGTGACATTCATTCTACCTGTGTCTCTGTGTCTTCACATGGCCATCTTCTCATGGAATTAGGTCTCATCCTGACAACCTCTTAACTTGATCAAGTCTGCGAAGACCCCATCTCCAGATAAGGCCACGTTCATAAGATACCAGGAGTTCGGAGTTTAATGTATGTTTTTGTAAGGGACACAGGTCAGCCCATAACAGGTGGTGAGTGGCACATGATTGTCAGTCCTTATCTAAGAACTGTGAAATGTTAGAAGTGACAAGGACTGTGAAAGATGCCCCATGTTGGAGCAGAAATGAGTAAGACAGACAAGGTGAACAAGAGCTTAATTTTTACCCTTTGTGTAAATTGCAGCACTGCAAGAGCTGCTCCCATGAAGAATGCACAATTTTGCTTTTTTAAAAGTGGTTTTCTTTTTCTTTCTTCTTTTTTTTAATGGACAAAGAACAATGAGCTAGAAAATGTTGCACATTCTGTACCCTCCTTCTATTTTCAACTTATAAATGCTGTATTCAAAATACTGGAACAGCGTGGCTTGCAGTTACCCCACAAAATTAAAAATAAAAGAAAAAAGCCTCATAGCATTCATATCACTCTGTGAGGGAAGAGCAGCCTGGTCCCCTGCACAAGAAATGGACTTTTTGGTGAATTTTTCACCCCCTTCTGCAGAGGTCGGGATTTAAAAATCACTACCAGCTGGTTGGAATTTTGTCTGTCCTATTTAGAAACCAATGATTCAGGCAGAGAAGCCATTGCTGGGGCGAAGATTTATTTTCCCCCATTTGGTCTCTGTTGCAGAGATCCAATTTGCAAAGTAGAAGAAAGGGGCAAAATATTTTCTTGGTGATTTCACGCCACCTCTACCAGTGGAAAACTACCAATATCCCACAACTGGCCCACACAAATTGGCCAATGCCACACCATCTCTAATATTCCGAGCAGGAATTACGTTCCTCTTCCAGAGTTTTAGGGTGTTTTGTCTTGTTCCTCTTCAAGTGGCACTCGTTACAGTCTGCCATGTTTGCAAATCACATCTCCCCTCCTAATGTGTAAGCTCTTCAAAATTTTGCTCTTGTGACTCAAGGTGGAGAGAAAGACATCAATAGGAAGAGGGAAATTTGAGATGCTAGAGAGGAAGGAAAAACTTGGGAGTGAATACCTCAGGAACCAGGAAGGAGAGGGTAAAGGACGAAGGAATGGTCTGTGCCCTGCACAAGAATGCCAAGTTGTGGGAAATTTTATTGACACTTCCCTGGAAGCCAGCTAACCCCTTCTACTTGGAGTACAACATCAGACCCAGAATTCAAGTAACTGCCTAAGGACAACCCTGTTCTAGCAGCCCAAGCGTTCACTTCACTTCTCTCTGGCTTAGGCATCTCATCAGTATGGCAGGCTATGTAATAGAATTTGCGTCACGACGTTGGTGCTAGAATCAAGTATGTTAATGGATAAACAGTACTCAGTACATAGCCTAACACGGTGGTTTCCCCCAACTTCCCGCATTTACTACCTGAGAATTTTAATAGAGTACACTTGCTTGGAGCCAAGAATCTGTATAGTTATCATGCACAGGAATTCTTTTTTTTTTTAAATATCTGGAACTTGACCTAGAGCAGAGTAGATTTTTTAAAAAGATTTATTTATTTATTTTTAGAGAGAGAGTGAGAGTGCAAGCAGGGGTAGGGGCAGAGGCAGAGGGAGAGAGAATTTCAAACAGACTCCCCACTGAGCATGGTGCCCAGCACAGGGCTCAATCCCAGGACCCTGAGATCAAGACCTGAGCCATAATTAAGAGACAGACACTTAATTGACTGAGCTACTCAGGCACCGCCCTCTACAGGAATTCTTATTTCCAAGGAAATTTGGGGAGTAAGGCTGTGGCAATACTAATAGCTCAATAAAGAGTAGCTGTATTTGTTATACTACTTTTATCATCACTAACATCTCATCACCATCATCATCATGAGAAATTCTTTTTTTTATTTTAACAAATTTATCTTTAGTAAGCCTATATAAAAGCAGTAATAAACTTAATCCTGAAGAATGGTTTTGGATTTTGGAAGCCTAGGTAGTGCCATTGGTTGATTTCGGCTCAGGTCGTGCTATCAGGGTTGTGGAATTTTGCCCCATGTTGAGCTCTGCACTCAGCAGGGACTCTACTTAAGATTCTCTCTCCCTCTCCCTGTGTCCCTTTCCCTGATGGTGCTCTCTCACTCTCTCTAAAGTAAATGAATAAATCTTTGAAAAGAAAAAAGAAATAATGGTTTTGGGTTCAAGAGTACATAAATCCTGAACTCTTATTCTAGCTCTACCTGAAAGAGCATTCCAACTTTCAAAATATTTACTATCTATGCCTCAATTTCTTCATCCATAAAATAGGTTGTTACTGGTAAGGATTGTGGTAATGATTATCTAAGATAAATGGGTGGAAAGTAGCTGACACATAGTATGTCTTTAATCTAGGACAGATTTTCTTTCTCGTAAGCAATGGCTCAAATACTTTTAAAAAACAATCATCTAAACTCTGTTCGCCAGCTAGGTCTTACATGGAGGCCATTATATAAACAGACAAAAACAGAACTGTTTGGTTCATGGTTGGATGGGGATCTTCCTCTCTTACCAGCAAACTCCCCTATTGGTCCTTGAGTTACTTCCACAGAGCTCTGTGTAATGTTTCAAAACAAAACAAAACACTCTGTCCTTAAATAAAAAAAAGTTAACTGACCTTTAACATGATTTTTTGAACATATAAAGTATCTTTTGGAGAATATAAAGATGTCTTACCTAGTTTAAAACAATGTGGCTATCAAAAATGGAACCACCTGATGGGGAATTCAGCCTGAAGATAACGTGAGGGAAAGCGATAAAAAAGTATTGGTGGATTGTGTAGCAGAATTAAATCTAGTTGCCTCGATCCTGGTCTCTGATACGGAGATGGTTTCACTGTTTGCAGAACTGGTAGGTTTGTAACCAAATCCAAACCATTCCCAGCTTGAAGCTCAAGGCCATTATTTCAATTTTACGCTAATTTAGGTGGGGAAGGACCTTAACTTAGAACAAGCCCTTGGATCTCAGTCAATGAATTCAGTGGTTATAAATCTAACCCCATGATTCATTGCCATCATTCCCCTGGAATGAGAAACAAGAAAGAGTCTAATGGTGCTAATCACCACATTCTGGCTTTGGAACCCCAAAGAAGGGAAGAATCATGGGGTCAGAGCATTAAAGGGACAGTGGGGGAAAAAAATCTCATTGTCCACTATTCTCACGTACAGACTTGTGCCCTTTTAACAATTCAGACTGCTCTTGGTCCATTGTTGATAGACACCCAGAGATGTTCTTAGACATTTCTCTGATTGCTTTAATGGTTCTCAGACTCCTTACAATCAGCAACACGTGGTTTAATTATTTTGTTTTCTGTTATATTATTTTGTCAGCCTTTCCCAATTCCTGCAACTAACAGTTAGAAAGAAGAAACCAAATCTCACAGTTCATTGTACTTACTGCAATAACTAGCATAGGAATTTCTTTTTTTTTTTTATTGTTACTTAAATTTTTTTTCCCCAGTGTTCCAGATTCATTCCCCGTTCCCCACACCCAGTGCTCCATGCAATAGGTGCCCTCAGTACCCACCACCAGGCTCTCCCATCCTCCCATCCCCCTCCCTCCAAGTCCCTCAGTTTGTTTCTGTGTCCAAAGTCTCTGTTGTTTCATTTCTCTCCCTGGATTACCCTACTTCCCATTTACTTTCCTTCTCCTACTGTCCTCTAGGTTACCCCTTATGCATAGGAATTTCTTACTGATGCATCTGTGAGAAGATTCATGAACCAAGTGTATAGAATTCATTACAAGGTGTCTTAATTCAAAGTTCTTTAGTTTGAGCATATCTATCTAGTAATGTGACCCTTGTCTACTTCCCTACATGCTCATTGTTAGATTAATAATAACAATTATAGATTATGATAGATTAAAGAAAATAATAGATAATAACGGATAGATAATAGTAATAGATTGACCACAATAATACCATATCGCTGTGAGTGTATATGCAGAGGGCACCTTGGCTATGGGGCCTTGAAATAGCTAAGTGGCACAGGTGTGTCTCTTAAGGGAAATTTATGTGTAGGTGTCAGCGACAAGGAAAAATGAAGTAACTATTTTTAGCTGGGTCTCTGGACCCAAATATTAATGTATAGCTCCCAGAAGTTGGGCCGGACAACGTAGAAGGCTTTACCTACTCCCAACAACCATCCCCTTATCCTCAAAGCACAGTGCTGGGTCTCAGAAATTATACTGTTGCTAAGGGAAACTTACATTCTATAGCACCAAATCAAAAGCATCCAGAAAGGCAGAGAGTAAGAGTATCAGTTAGGATAGAGTAACTCTGTAACAAACACCTCTAATATCTTAGTGGCTGAATACAATTCAGATTTATGTCTCATGTTGTAGGAGGAAATAAGTTTTTGGGGGAGGGGAGCTCTACTCCACAGAGTCTCTCAGGTACCTAGAATTCTTCCATCTTCTCAGATTCTTGATCCCTCCTCTAGATGGAAGGAAAAGAAATACTTGGAATACTGTTTGGTTTGAGAATATATAGGCCACTTAGATACACATTCAAGAACTCAACCATTCGGCAATTCTAATTATAAGAGAGTCACGTAGCAGCATGCCTGGGAAAACAAAGGAATGTGATGACCTAGCCAGTCTCTGTTAATAGAGAGCAAGTATTTGTCCTCAAAACCTAGTGGCTTAGTAGGGCCTAAGCAACCTGCAAACAGGCATTCATGACAAGTGGGAGTCTCCATGGGAAAATAAAAGTGTGTTCAAGAGAGCAGAGAGAACATGTTCATGAAAATCCTGAACTTTTAGCTCCCAGCAGAGGTAGCCGTTGGTGTCCTGGGATCTGAATTATTTGCCTAGTGTCCCATTCTAAAAGAGTATCAAAATTGGAAGGTTATAAATAGGAGAAAGAGAAAACTGTCTTTCACTAGCAGCCAATACCCGATTTCCCTCAAAACCTATATTCTGAGGCACTTGGGTGGCCCAGTGGGTTAAGTGTCTGCCTTGGTTCAGGTCATGATCCTGGGGTTCTGAGATCGAGCCCCACATCAGGCTCCCTATTTGCTGGGAAGTCTGCTTCTCCCTCCATCTCTCCCTCTGCCCCTCGCTCATGCTCTCTCTCTCTCAAATAAGTAAATAAAATCTTAAAAAAAAAAACCAAAAAACCTGTATTCTCATTCTGATTTCTCCCTATTTCTGTCTCCTGTTGAATACTAAGGCATAGTTCCTAGAAGCCAAAAATCTTGCCTGTGGTATATTTACTGTCACTAAAAGTATGAGTTTTCAAGACATGATTTTGTGTTTTGTTATCATTCTTCCCTAGGGACTACCATGTCTTCAATTCAGATCACTTCTCACCAGGAGGTAGATATGTTGATAATTAATGACAGTGTCTGCATCAAGCACTATTCCAAGAACCTTATAAGTATTACCTCTTGAGTTCTTCTAACAGCCTGTGAAGTAGGTCTTAATATTATTTCCTGCACTTCACAGCCTCGGAAATTAAAACACAAAGAGGTACCTGGCCCAAGGTCACACAGCTGTAACTGGGACCCCCCACCAAAAACAAAACAAAACAAAAACACCACAACAAAACACAAGGTCTTAACCACCACATTCAACAGCTCTGGTGCCAAAGGCTGAACATCCCCGAAGAGTAGTTAAGTGAGACACAGATAAGCATGATTTTGCTCTCAATTATTGTTTTTTCTGTCAAAAATAGAACATTTAAGTTTATTTAAATGGCAAAGCATAACACTACTGTTACCATGGTGTTACATTTTTAAAGATTTAGAGCAAAATATACAAATATAAGTTCCTAGATACAAGTCAGCACCTTTTCCACTTATCTTAACAACAGAAAATCTTAACCCTTTCCTTCTGTACTTTATACTCATTTAAGACTTTCACACCAATGGCACTTTGATTCCTTTTGCTCTTTTGAGTTTGTTATATTGCATGGAAACTTAGAGTGTTAATTCCAGAAGGTCTCAGGAAATGATTTACCTCCTTTATTCCCATGTTCCGTTGATATCCTCTTAAATATGGAATAATATTTGTAAAATTTTCCTCCCATAAGAAAAAGAATATGAGCATATGTGTGTATATTCTCAATGCTTTTACATATATATTTATAATATATAAATATATAATAATATATAAAATATATGTGTGTGTGTGTGTGTGTGTGTGTGTATTCTCATTGCTTTTCCATTCCATTCAAATATTCAGAAGAATTTCCTCCAACTGGCCAGTCATCTTTACTACTTGTCTCTATATCGTGCAAGACGTAAAGTTTTTGTGTTTATTTCCTATTATCTACTGCACTAGGTAGGACATACAGTGCGCTGTTAATAGAAGGCCAAGGACAATAATTGATTTGCTCCATGTCTTCTGGGGGAAAGCATTCAGTATTTCACCATTCATTGTGTTTCCGTAGGGGTTTTGCTTAGGCGCTCTCTACCAGACTGAGGAAGTTCACTTTGACTCATGGTCTTCAGAAAGTTTGTCATGAACCCATGTTGGGTTTTGTCCCATGTTTTCCTGCATCAGTTGATGGGATCACAGGATCTTTGAGACTGCTCTTCTGACAGAGTGCATTGATTGACTTTTGAATACTGAATGAGGGTTACGTTCCAAAGATGAGCTCTACAAATGCCTCAGAACACAAGGAAAAATTTAAATAATGGGATAAAGGTCATGGTTACTTTTATTTTGCCATCAATCATTCTTGATGCCTTTAATTGCCTAGAAAAAGGCATAGAAGGTTTCATGTGAGGTAGGAGGGCCTCAGTTTCTGTGACACGGATGGGCCTGGGAGTCAGAGCAGGAGGCACTTTCCTCTTCCTTGCGCCCACACGAATGGAAGGGAGACGAGCTGACGTTTGAGAGGGGATGGGACCCAGAGCGGGAGGCCTCGCTGGACCTTTCCATTGTCTGACTGAGCAGTTGCCGGCACTTTTTGAGAACTCCAGATAGTCTCCTTAATTGCTCTCACCATTCTTCCTTGCTCACTCCCTCTCCCTACTCTCAAAGGTATCATCCAAATGGATAAACCAAATCATATTGCTAAACCCCTCTTCCCATTCTATTCCCGGCTAGGCAGCAGGCCCTAAATCATTCATGGGTGCTGATCCGGGTTTTATGTTCATTTCTCAGACTGTAGGTTTGTATCTTTTCATTGTCTGCACGGCTCTTAAAAATTTGGGCTTTGCATGTGTAATAATATGTCAGGCAAGGAAACCAACCTCTAGGAGAATTTGACTCTTTCTTTCCAAGGCATTACACTGAAAGCAAGCTTCTCTCCACCTCCATAGGTCAGCAAGAACCACCTTTCCCGACACTGCACCCCTAGAGCCTCAGCATTTTATCCGGGGTCCTACTCCTTCCTCCTTTGCCTCCTCAGCACAAAGAGAGGTGCCTCCTCTCATCTGGGTATTGGAATCCCTGGCCCTTAAAATGTGCATATGGACCTGGGGTTTCTGGGGATTCTTACCACTTCAGCTTAAAATATTTTTCCTTGTTTGTTGGCACCTGGAGATTTCCTTTTTTTTTTTTTAATTCAGTTCTTCTATGTATTAAATGTTTAAAAATAGTGTAGACAGCATTTCTGTTGTATCTGTTAAAGGAATGGCCTTCATATCTGGACCATGAAGTCACCCGAAGAGCCATTGTTCCCGGAAGTAGCTTGGGCATTGAGCTTTGACACTTTACTCCCGATATTTCTGTGTGAGTCCGGCTCCCTTCACAAGCTTTCCTGGGATGGGATGCCACACCTTATTTAACTCTGTAAGCCTGTGCACTCATCCAGCACCCACACAGTGCTCCTGAGATCACTGAGTGAAGGACAGTGTGAGAAACAGCATGAGTGAATATATGTTCAATTCTAAAAGGGAAACCTTTTTTTTTTTTTTTTGGCGCCATGGGAACGAAAAGTGTTACTGTTTATTTAATAGGAGACCAGGTCCTATTGAACTCAGATTGCTCACCCCTGCTAATCAGTGGACCATACTGCTAATCAAATGCACCAGCTTCATGAATGACAAAAAGCCAGACAATAAGCCCTTGAAGGATCCCATCAATTAAAGTCAATGTTTGCAACCAAGTCAGCCACACCTCCTTGGGCTGATCCTAAAATAACTCTTTTCTCAAAAAGTCACAGTATCCTGGCACTGAACAATAACACAACAGAGCTCTAGCCCAGAGCAGCTATTTGTTTTTATAGGAACGAAAGCAACTCTCATTTAATGAACACAAAGCTCCCCATAGTTTCAGGGGTTTTAGTCAGCGGTTTTTCTGAATCTCTCAAAGCTCATCTTATGAAATTTCAGAAGACCCCATCCAGCCCCGTCTCAGCATGGACACCCACCTCAGCAGGCTACTGCCCAGCCCTGACGTCAGACAGACACACAGACAGAGGGGCCCCTTCTCCGGCTGTGTGTCCCAGCAGCAGATGTATTCCGGGACAGTCCCTGCGCCCCTGTGCTGGAAACAGCACGTGAATCTCCAAAGGCACTGTCCCTGCCTAATGGGACTTGGGTCCTGAGGCACCCCCCAGGGCATGCATATCCTCCATCTGTCCACCGACCTGTGGCAGGGATGTAACCACACTCTCCCCTGAAAGAATGGATGGGCAGGAAAGGGAAGCCAGAGGAGCAGGGAGGACCTCTGGGGTGAGCAAGACAGACATACGAAGTCACACACGGCTGTACCTTCCATACTCCACCCCACCCCGCCTGGTGACCCCGAAATGCCAGTGTCTCAGTAGGGCAGTCGGCCAAAAGTGGTCACTGTCCGAGGACCTGGTTTCCACCTGGATCAGAGCCTCCAGCCCCCTGAGCACCTGGGCCCATCCACTCAGCTAAACCTGAGGTTGAAGACAAGTGGTTCTTCTCTAGCACATTTCAATACAAAAGTTAGATGATACATGTTGGAGTAGTTAGAAAATCCCTAGGCACAAAGTGGAAGTTTGGTGATATGGCTTTTCCACCCCAATCTCTGGACCTCTCTGAACAGTGAGTTCATCTGACACGCAAGGAACTTCAAGCTTCAGGTTTCTCAGAGGGTGAGATAATTTCTGCCAATAGGTGAGCGACCATGGGACCAGTTCAGTGTAATGGATCACGATTCCATGAGGAGCTGTGTCTTATGTTTGTGTCCCCAGCGTCAGGGGGTGTGTGCTCCCAAAATGCCAGAAACCTGGTTCCTCCCAGTTGAGTGGGCAACCCTAATGGACTTGCTGGGTCGTGGAGGCGCACAGCTGCCACTGTGGGGCCCCCCACTAACACGCGGTTCATCGTGAGCATGGGGAAAAGGGTTTCCTCCTGTCTGCCCAGAGCACCCCCCCCCCCCCCCCCCCCCCGTGCAGGGGAGCTATTCATTCATTCAGTACCTGTGAATTCAGCAGTTGCGCTGGGCTCTGGAGCAAGTAGTGTGGGTGGGAGG
>PITA01007086.1:0-37118 GCA_004023965.1 Spilogale gracilis | reverse complement strand
TCAGTTTCCCCAAGGACCATTACCCAGAGGCGACACCTGACACCACTCGAAAAGCAAAACAAACACTCAAGTGCACCCAGCTTGTTAAAATAGTCAAGATGCCCAGAAAAGCAGAAACAAAGGAGACCCCAAACGAAGCAGGTTCTGAGTGCGGCTAGACGAACAACAGGAGACTCCGTCCCTGTTCAGGCCCCGCTGCTCCGTCATGGGAGCAGATCAAGTACCCAAACCTCACAGAGTCTCAATTTACTGCTCTGTGAAATGGGGGTGAGAGGAGAGAAGGGGATAATAGTACCTGTCTCTGGCTACCAAATAAAATATGGGATGCCCAGTTCAACTTGCAGTTCAAATCCATTTGAATGATTTTGAAAGCGTGCCTACGCAGTATCTGTTCCCTGCAAAATGTTCACTTGCTAACTTTGGCAACCTCGGGTGCTGCAAAAGTTGAGGTGACCATTGACGAGGTAGATCATATAGGGTGAGCTCTGTCCTAAGATTTGGGCAGGTCTTGCCTACTTTGCAGCTCCTGGAGGCAGGGGTGGGACCTCCACAGCCCCCCACGCCGCACGTATAGGCAGATGGTCAGTGAACAGTATGTTGAAGGAGGCAGAGCCATGAAATGACACATGGCCTTTCTAGTAGAGCTGCTGATGAGGCAGGGGGCTGAGAAGCTTGCGGAGAACCCACAGCGTGTAGGAGGGGCTCCCAGCTGTTCCATGACCCATGCAGAAGTGGTGGGCCAGGACTGCCAGGGTGAAGAGAAACCAGGAAGAGCCGCCAAATGGAGAGGGCGCGTTGTCAGAGTCGAGGTCTGAAAGCGAATTTGTGGTCCCGTAGCAGTATGACCCTGTTCCATGCAGCATTCGTCCCCAGGTGATCAAAATAATGCATGTGCATTTGAAGGATTGAAAACAATGCAGAAAAAAGGGAAGTAAACAATAGAGAAAAATACTAAGAACCTTTTCATTCATAAGCTCACAACCCAGAGATCACCACAATTAACATCTAATTCTAGATTCATAGTATTTCTGATAAGTATATAAATATATACATGTACAATGTAGATATATATTATATGCATTATAATATATAAAAGTATATATACTTTATATTATACTTAAAATATATCTTATACTTAATGTATACTTAATTATATAGCATATAGTATGCTTAGTATACTTATATAAGTATATATTACATATAATATACTATATAAGTATATATACACATTCTTACACATATACTTATATATCTGATAATTAATATATTATCAGAAATCTATGAATATATACATAATATATATTATACTTAATTCTATAGTATATAGTATACTTAGTATACTTAAGTAGAATGTGTACTTAATTCTATAATGTATACTTAATTATAATATATTATATTTAATGTGTATATATTTATGTATTATATAATATATATAATATAGTTAAGTATGTAAATAAGTATATATGTTTAGTTAATGTATATATAAAATATATATTATACTTAATGTATATATATTTAGAAAATAAAGCCCGTATTATATACTCAGCGTATAATTTTGTGTCTAGTTTTTCAGATTATTTCATTGTGAGCATTGCCTTATGTCCTTGCGTATTCTCTGAATTCTTTTTTTTTTTTTAAAGATTGTATTTTATTGACAGAGAGAAACACAGCCAGAGAGGGAACACAAGCAGGGGAAGTGAGAGAGGGAGAAGCAGGCTACACAAGCAGGGGGAGTGAGAGAGGGAGAAGCAGGCTTCCCGCCGAACAGGGAGCCTGACGTGGGACTCGATCCCGGGTCTCTGGGATCATGATCTGAGCTGAAGGCAGTTGCTTAACCAACTGAGCCACCCAGGTGCCCCTATTCTCTGAATTCTTAATTCCAGTGTTTGCCTATTATCAGCTTTTGGATGGACCATAATTTATCACACTGATCCCTCACCATTGGAAATTTAAGTTATTTTTCGTTCCTTGGCATTTATGAATGAATATATTTTCTACTGCCCATCTCAACCCTTTGCCTATCATAAATATTCTGTTATCTCCAACATGATGTTCCCGTGTACTTTTATAGTGGTTTTGATGTCTTTCATATATACCCAAATTAATTCTTTTCATTGTTACTTTCTTCAAATATTTTTTACTTAAGAATTACCTTGGTCTTGCATGCATGTATTTTCTTTTTTCTGTTACAATTTTATTTTTTCTCGTTCAAGTATTTGATCTATTTGAAATCTATCTTGTTGCTATTATTTTGCTGTTCATGATATAACCGATTTTTAAAACAGTCAAGCTTTCCAGTAATATTTACTAATGAATGTGTCCTTTCTCCAATTACTTGCGAGTGACGTCTATAATATATATTGTGATTGCTATCTGTTCTCTTCCATTGCTCCGTCTTAGGAAACCTCCACATTGCTTTGATTATTGGGCTTTTATAAGTGTTTTATCTAAAAGTCTCCATATCACACCTTTTAAATAAAATTGTCCATCCTTTTTCCTGTTATATTTTCTTCGGATTATCTCCAGAATCATTTTTTACATTACAAAAAGATCATCCATCACCTGAAAATGCCAACATTATCTTATTGCTACCAGTTACCCCCCTTTTTATGGTTGTTCGTTCTATTGCTTTGGATAAGACTTCAAAATATAATATAATGATGGTGATGGCAGGTGTGTACCCAAGTCCAATGAAAACTCTTCTTTCATTTCACCATGGAATCTTTACCAGGTTAAAATATATCCTTTTCTCTCACATGAAGAATCACCTTTTTTGGGGGTGCCTGGGTGGCTCAGTCAGTTCTGCATCTGCTTTCAGGTCAGGTCATGATCCCAGGGTCCTGAGATAGAGCCCTGCCTCAGGCTCCCTGCTTGGTGGGGAGCCTGCTTCTCCCTCTGCATCTCCCTCTGCTTGTGTTATAGCTCTCTCTCAAATAAATAAATCAAATCTTAAAAAAAAAAAAGAATCACCCTTTTTCAAATATTGATATTTGATTTTATCTAATACATTTTTATGATGATGTTTATATGATTTTTGTTCTCCAGGCTGTTCATGGACTATATTTTAATTTCTAATATCAACACATTCTTTCATTCTTTAGAAAACAATGCAGCTTGGCCATGGAACATGATGTGTTGACGTCATATCAGATTCAAATTCCTAAGATTTTCTTCCTGGTTGGACAATAGGAAAGTAGTTGTTTTTTGGGGTTTTGTTTTTTGGGTTTTTTTCTCTTGTGCCATGGTTATGATTGTTTTATAAAACTAATTAGAAAGTTTTGGATCTTCTTCTATCCTTTCAAACAGTTTACAGAGTAGGAGAATTATCTGTTCTTCAAAGTTGGAAAAAAATTGTTCATGAAAACATTCGAGCCAGTGCCTTTTTTGGAGGTAAGCCTTTGACAACACTTGCAATTTCTTCCCTAGTTATGTTTTCTATGCAGGCTGTCTGTTTCACCCTGAGTCAATTTTGGTCATTTATATTTTTAAGAAAATGACCCATTTCATTGAGATTGTCAAATTTATTAGCATAGAACAGCACATGATATTCTCCTTTAGTGCCTTTAAACCCTCTCTTATGTACAGCATCATTCCCTTATAACTAATTTTGTACATTTGTGTTTTTTGTTTTATTTTTAATTAGACTTGTGGAGTTTGTGTTATTGATTCACTTGTGATACTAAGAAGGCCTAAATATCAGACTTCTTAAAATAATTTTTAAATTTTTCTTCTGTTTCCTAATTTCTTCATTATTCCTTTCCTTTCTCCTATCCTAACACACATTTTTCACATATCTTAGTTGAGTGCTTAATTATCTTATACTCATCCCTTCTTAATAACAATACAAATATTTAAGACTATGCAGTTGCTCTGAGTGTAAGTGGGGCAGAATTAGATTTTCCTGTCATAACTGCAGAGGTTATTTATATAGCATTTTGGCTTAATTTAATGAGATAGGGTTTGTTTTATTAAACTGGCATTAGAAGGGGTGCCTAGCTGGCTTGGCAGGCGGAACATGCAACTCTTGATATCAGGGTTGTGAGTTCAAGCCCGACGTTGGGTGTAGAGATGACCTAATAAAAAAATTTTTTTTACTATAAATAAATAAACTATCATTAGTAGTTTATGGTTTTTTGTTGTTGTCACTACAGTATGTTTAAATCATGCTGTTATAAAATTTCTGCTTCGGGCAATATACATCCTGAGGTTGATTTTGTAAATAAATATGTAGTCAGCTTTTAAAATAAAGCAAATTCCGCTTTTTTAGGCCTCAGATTTGGTATATGTGTATTATTCTCATTAGCTTTCCTACATAAATTCATTATGATCTTAATTATTTGTGACTTCCTGCATCTATTAAAGAACCAAGTGGCATACTAAAATATTGTGTTTCTGTTCATTTCTCCTTGTATTTATAGTTGGTGCCTTTTATGGAGTTTGATATAATATTAGTTAGTCATTAGTATTGTATTTTTATAGTGAAGTGCACCTTTTGAGATACAGTGTGATATAATATGAACATCTGTTTTTTCTGTGTAAGTTACTGTGTCTTTCGTTTTACTTCAGTAGAAATATTTTCATCTTTTTTTGAGTGCCTGTTTATGTAAATAAACATAAAATCTTTAACTATCAATTTTACTTCTAACTTTTATGAGTAATTTCAGTGAATATGTATTGTCTTTAAAGAAACAGACTAAGAATACCTACTTCTTACAGTTGTTTTAAGGATTAAATGAGACAGTACAATTTAAATGATTACTGTAGTATTTGACACATAGAAAATGCTCACTAACTACCAAACAATAATAGAATTAAACAGCATGCTTTAAAATTTTTAAACAAAATTGTAATTTAAGAATTGTACTTAGGGGGTGCCTGGGTGGCTCAGTCAATTAAGCATCCAGCGCTTGGTTTCAGCTGAGGTCATGATCTCAGGGTCCTGAGATTGAGCCCAGTTGGGGGCTCTCAGCGTGGAGTCTGCTTAAGATTCTCTCTCACCCTCTGCCCTTCCCACTCATGCATGCATGCTCTCTCCCACTCTCTCTCAAATAAATAAATATTAAAAAAAAATTATACTTAAGACAGTAGCCCATTTGCTTTTATTGCCAAATGTCTTATTTGGAGCTATATTCCTTTTTCTTTTAAGATTTTATTTATTTGTCAGAGCGAGAGAGAGTACGGCAGGGGGAGTGGCAGGCAAAGGGAGAAGCAGGCTGTCTGCTGAGCAAGGAGCCCAACATGGGGCTTGATCCCAGCACCCTGACATCATGACCTGAGCAAGGTAGACACTCAACCAACTGAGCCCCCCAGATGTCCCTGGGGCATTATTATTGACGTCTTGTTTCATCCTTTCTAATTTTTGTATGACCTTTGCTTTTTCTGTATTTGTTTACTACTCTCACCGGTGAGTCAGGCACTGTGAAAAACACTGGGACATTATCATGAGCTCAGGTGCACTTGTTCTGACCTCAGGCAGCTTGCATTCTAGCGGGAAGACATGAATCAAATCAACACTCAAATGATGTATGTGATTACAACCACAGTAAGTGTTTGGAGGTGTGTTATAAAAGTAAAATGGGAACTACCACCTTGGATCCATATAAACATTGGCAAAGCTCTTCAACTTCTTTATCTCACCTGGTCCATCAGTTCAAGATGCCTGATAGGCATGACTATTTAAATGTTTTTACTGTAGGAATTTCCTAAGATTCAGAGAGGTTTACTGCAAAGATAATGATTATCCATGTACCCAATACTCAATTTTATTAAATGTCACCATTTTTGCAAATCTACCTGGGAACTCCTTAATTGAGAGGTAAAATTTTAAAGATCCAGTTGAAGCCAACTTTGTGGTTGCCCTTGAGGACTAGACAGTTTTCCAAAGATTCTTGATCTTGGCTCTGTTGACACTTGAGGCAGCACAGTTCTCTGCTGGGAGCTGTCTTGTGCTTTGTAGACTATTGAGTGGCATCCCTGGCCTCTACCCACTAGATGCCAACAGCACCCACCCCCTCTTCAATGGTGACGACCAAAAATATCTCCTGATATTGCCATAGTTACCCTATCCTTTATTGTCTGTACTTCTTATGCTCTGACCATCTGGGAACCTTACCCATCTGGAGGGACTGCTCCTCCCAGGGTTCATCAGTTCCTAGAGATAAGAAACAACTCTCCCACAAGTGTGCTTTTCAGTTACAACCCAACCAAACTAGAGTCCACACCACAACCACCTCCTCTGTGGAGCTGCCACACTCCAGGCCACTCCCACCTGCTCTAATCACTCAAGGGCCAAGTTCCAGACAACTAGGAATGCCCCTCTGCCTCAGAGCCTGCTGAAATTATTCAGCTAGCCAATCCTAAACTTGCTGACCTGTTTTTTTCCCATGGAGCCCACAATAGAGCCTCATGTCCCCAGTTCCCTCTGTTTCCTGATTAACCCTAGTGCTTCCCTTTGTGGCCCCCATGTCTGGCATGCCCTCTTCTCTTGGGAATTGTGAGTAACACGCTACCTTTTCTATGACAGTTGTTTCCTGACCTGGTGGCCTCAAATTTTCTATTAATGCACTTTTTATGAAAGTAATTGCCAAGTGACTTTGGGTACAAAGCTGCCCCAGATTGAGAATGATTGCATTAACCTGTTTTTGTTTGTTTTGTTTTTTGGGGTTTTTTTTTTGTTGGTTTGTTTTAATTATCTGGGTGAATTGAGATCAGCAAGATTGGAGAACTCTAACCTTTAGACTTCATGCTTGAAGATTTGAGCCTGGCATTCAAGGCTCATGACCCTCTTCCCCCATCTCAAATTCCTTCTCACTTCTCCTCTCCTGCAGAGCACTTTGCTGCTCTGGTGCTCTCATTCTACAACCTGATCCTTGGCCACACACTTCCTTCCAGACCTTTGTTCCAAATGCAGACTCAGGCTTTTCTAAGGACCTCTCAGATTTCTAATCTCATACTTTTTTTTTCAATAATAAATGTTTGTTTATTGAAGGAATTAACTCACCACTTTTTAGACACATCTGAAACTGCTAAAACACTCCTTTCATACTAAACGCTTGACAGCCCCTCATTGCAAATATGAGGCAGTAATTACAAATTTATAACAAACGTCAAAGCACTCCTCACTGTTTCATTCTCTGTTTCTGTTGGTATTTGATACCTGTCTCTCTCTCTTTCTTGAATTACACAGGAGGCTTCCCAAAGTCAAGGATGAAGTCTATTTTTGCTTGTTGTAATACCTGCATTACTTCACACAGTATCTGACAGTACACATTTGGTGAATAAATGAATAATTGATTACTTAATTAACCAATTAATTAATTACTCTTGCATCTTGTCTTTTCAACTTGATGTCAAACTCCTGCAGATTATTTGTTTCCATGTTTCCTTCCAGCCTTATGAATATAGTTATGTTTAAACAGCACATACTGAAACAATAAATGATAGCTGTTATCTGAACTACTTGAGTGTTATCACTTGTGCAGTCCAGAGACTGGGCGACAGATGCCAAGTATTCATTTGCTTTATTTTTAAAAATGGGCAGACTCCCTTTGAACCCCCCAAAAAATTGCTTTTGAAAATAAATATGATGTTATTTATGGCAATTATGTCATCGCTTATCCAAGAAGGACAGATTTCATTAAAACGAAGCACTGGTTCCTAAAAACAAAAACCACCCTTGCAACTGATAAATGTCACTGTTTTCAGGAGGCTTCCAAAAATTGGAAAGAATTAGCAGAGAGCACTCTCTGCCATTTTTATCTCTGTCCCATATGCCGAGATGCCTGCCACCTAAGGGGAAAGAAACAAGCCATCTTTTCCGGTGTCAATGTTTTCGCACCTCAGCACCCTAATTTGTCACTT
Organism: Spilogale gracilis; assembly: GCA_004023965.1. Taxonomy (NCBI): domain Eukaryota; kingdom Metazoa; phylum Chordata; class Mammalia; order Carnivora; family Mephitidae; genus Spilogale; species Spilogale gracilis. The sequence continues at coordinate 29,258 of PITA01007086.1, read as the reverse complement.
ACAGAGTAAAAAACACACCCTCTCTAATGCTACGTTTGTGGGTTTTTTGTTTGTTTGTTTGTTTGTTTTTGGAGAATTCAGTATGTGCTCCTGAAATGCAACTTGACAGTTCCCTGTGAGAATGGCCAGCCCCAGCTGCACCAGTCAGTGTGGGCTTCTGAGGGTCAAGGGCAGGTGTAGTCAACAGGTTTATTCCCCAGAACCTTCTCACAGTGCTTTCCGAGGCCCCTCTCCACCACCCCAATTCGAGTGCAATTAAGATCTTGTTGTTTCCTTCTTGTGGAATTTAGTCTGTATCTAAAGGGCTTGAATACCTAAAGTAAAATGCCGAATTGTGAAGGTCAACTACAGACATGATAAAATGAGTTAGACCTCCTCTCTCAAAGAATAGCTATGAGGCACCCTGACAGCTCTTTGAGTGTCAAGGGGATTTTTTGACTGTAGTTTGTATAAGAATGGCCAGGGCCGAGGTCCCGAGAAAACTCTCTGTTCTTTCGGAGACATACAAGACTTCGAAGTTCCCAGAGAAGATAAATGTGCACTTCAAAATTTATACTCCCAAGGTTGGAAAACAAAAACATGCTCGCCGTTTCTCAAAGCCCAATGGACATGTTCAAAATGGCTCTGGAGACAATTGTTATTTTAAGAGCAGCACGCTCCTGAGAGCAAGACTCACCTCAGGTCCACGTGGGGCTCTTTGCTTGTCCTTCTCTCCTGCTTGGTGCTCCACAGCCCCTCCATCACCTCTGCCCTCACTGGCTCTTCCCCTTCTTGTCCCGTAATGCCATCCCGTCTCCTTACTTCCTGTCCCTATCTCTCTCCCTTTCTCCCCTTTGCCCTCTCTCTTTCCTCTTTTTTTGAGCCCTGCCTTAAACGCTTCTCCTGCTTTTCTTCCTTCCTAACTTAGAGCTGCCTGCAACCCTATTTCTGATGTGAATCTGCCACAGATCCCTGTACAATTAGATGCCCTGGGAACAGATGCACAGAGGCACCTCAGAGCCAAAGTCAGAGGAAGCCAAGACCCCTGTCTCTGTCACGATATTTGAGCCTTCTTCAGTATTAACAATGGCTGCTTAGGGGGTGCCTGGGTGGCTCAGTCATTGGGCATCTGCCTTCAGCTTGGGTCGTGGTTGCAGGGTCCCGGGATCAAGCCCCATCATAGGGCTCCCTGCTCAGTGGGAAGCCTGCTTCTCTCTCTCCCATTCCCTCTGCTTGTGTTCCATCTCTCACTGTCTCTATGAAATAAATAAATAAAACCTTTTTTTTTTTTTTAATAAATGGCTGCTTAGACACCTGGGAATGGACCTACCATATTTGGTGAAGTTTTCTGATAATGGGACTTCCCAGGCTCTAGGAATCCCATTTGCAACCACCCCACCGACCCACTGGTCTCTAATGAGCTCACACACACTGCAGTGGGAATTGGTTTCTCCAGAGAATGCAGGAGGCAAACTGCATGCCTGCAAAGAAATTCTCTAATTAGGGAATCTGGGTGGCTCAGTCGGTTAGGTATCTACCTTCTGCTCAGGTCATGATCCTAGGGTCCTAGAATCAAGCCCTGAGTCAGGTTCCCTGCTCAGTGAGGAGTCTGCCTTTCCCTCTTCCTTTCTCTCTGCCCCTCCCCCCTTCATGTTCCCTCTCTCCCTCTATGTCTCAAATAAATAAACAAATAAAATATTTTTTTAAAAAGAAAGAGATTCTCTAGTATGGAGCAGAAATGGCATCCCAAGCACCTGGTTTGGTTTAAGAACCAGTGTTGTTTTTACAATGGAGAAAGAGTGAGCAGAAAGATCCAGAAGTAGGGGTTCAAGCCCAGACTTTCCCAGCCAAAAGAGAGTGAGCCTCAGCATCCAGACACTCCACCAATGAATGAAGCCCTGTTCTCCCAAGGCATGGCCATAGTCCTGTCATGTACTCATCTCTTTAGGACACAACTCAAGTCCTAGAAGCCCATAGATGTTCTGAAGAGGATAAGAGTCTCAGCACCTTCGCTATCCTTTATCAGCATCCTTCCCTGCTGAACAACCACCAGCTGGAGAGGCAGGACCTCTCTGTCTGGTTAAGGTGACTGATGCCTACAACAGAGAGAGAAGTGGGAAGTAATCCTGTAAATTTTTTTTTAAAAAATCACAGCTCTAAGTCATACCAGGCTCTCTAAGGGATCATTTCACTTTCTCTTTGCTTGTTCCCATCTTCTTTTTTTTTTCTTATTTTTTTATTGTTACTTAATTTTTTTTCCAGTGTTCCAAGATTCATTCCCCATTCCCCACACCCAGTGCTCCATGCAATAGGTGCCCCCAGTACCCACCACCAGGCTCTCCCATCCCTCCACCCCCATCCCTCCAAGTCCCTCAGTTTGTTTCTGTGTCCAAAGTTTCTGTTGTTTCATTTCTCTCCCTGGATTACCCTGCTTCCCATTTACTTTCCTTCTCCCACTGTCCTCCAGGTTACCCCTCATGCACCGCAAGTAAGTGAAACCATGTGATACTTGACTTTCCCTACTTGGCTTATTTCACTCAGCATAATCTCTTCCAGTCCAGTCCATGTTGCTACAAAACTTGGATATTCATCCTTTCTGATGGAGGCATAGTATTCCACTGTATATATGTACCACATCTTCTTTATCCATTCATCTGTTGATGGGCACCTTGGATCTTTCCACAGTTTTCCCATCTTCTTTTGTGTACTTCCATACCCAGACTTACGGGTCAAAGGCAGTCTTCTGTTTTCCTGGTGGAAAAATGCAACCGAAACCAGAGTCCCTTCAACAGAACCTGATCATTTTTTTCTTATGGAAATAATAAGAAAAAAAGATTCCCAGGGATTCTGGTTTGCACATAGTTTGGAATCATGAAGGTCACAGAATGCATTGTTGGCTGGGATACATAGTCCTGTTCTTAGGGACGCATTTTGAGGCATTTCAAAGATAGCTTACATCCAAAGATCTGTTCATGAAAATCTCATAAATGAACATATGTATACATGTGTTGTGACAGATCACTTAATAAAACAGCTTTGAGGTATAATGAAATATAGTAAACTGTCAGTATTTCAAGTGTACAATTGAATAAGTTTTGACATGTGTATACAATGTAAAAACAACATCATAATGAAGAGAATGAACATATCCATCACCTGTAAAGTTTTTACTTTGTTGGTGGTGATTTTTAGAGACTTTATTTGTTTTATTTTATTTTATTTTTTATTTATTTGTCAGAGAGAGATACAGAAGAGAAGTAGGGAGATCAGAGCAGCAGGCAGAGAGAGAAGCAAGTTCCCCAGTGTGGGACTCGATCCCAGGATGCTGGGATCATGACCTGAGCTGAAGGCAGACATCCAACTGACTGAGCCACCCAGGCACCTCTTCCCTCAGTTTTAGATGCTTCCCCCCCCTACTTTGCATGGATACACTTATATTTTAGATCTTAAGTAAAATATAATGTCCTCCTAGGAACCACTGCCCAGTAAGTAGCCACTAGCTGCAGGTAGGTATTTACACTTAAATGAATTAAAGTTAAATAAAATTTAAAATTCAGTCCCTCAGCATATTACCCACCTTTAAAGTGCTCAATAACCACATGTAGCCAGTGGTTACTCTATTAAACAGTGGTGGTAGAGAACACTTCCATCATCCCAGAAGTTTCCAATGAGAGTACTATATCAAGATCACTTATAATTTCTAATTTTATGTTAATTTGCACAGAATTTTTTAATTGGTCATTTGATGTTTATCTCCCTCTGGGCTGTGTACTTTATGAGTGAAAGAAGTGCAGAATATTGGCCAGTGTTCTGGCCCCTAGTAGGAGCGCAATATTTTTTGAATGAAAGACTGCAGGAGTCAAAAAAGACCGTGCTGGGGTGTACGAGTGCAGGCCACGGTGTTTGGGCACTGGGAACAGCCTGAAGTCCTGTTCCATGCTAGATTGTGGCAGGAGAGCTAGGGCTGAGACCTATTTTACACAGATGCATTATCTTTGCGCAAAGTCAGTGGCCTGGAGAACAAGGAGAGTGATGTAGTAATCACCATGAAGTGGAATGAAATAGACATGAAATCTCTTCCCAGATTTATCACACACATGTATGAAATATGCAATCATTCTTGGTGGGAGGGGGGAAATGAGCTTTTAGCAGAAACTCACTCTAGAGTTGGGGGGAAAGTGCTTCATGCCCCATATAATGTCCTGTACTCCTCATCCGGTTTTTAAAGCAAATACTTGATCCAGAAAAAAAAACTGCCCCCATTTGGAGAAAGTTAATAATTAGAAATAAACAGAGAAGGGCAAAACATACAGATGAAACATACCAAACCAAAACCAACAGAGAATGTACCTCAGAAGATTTACTTTGCAAAGCAGAACACTACAAACAAACATCTATCCACAGAGGCAATGAATTTTTTTAATGGTGTCGGTGTAGCTCAGAGCTCAAAGAAGAAATAGAGGGATGGAACAAGACATGATAAGACAACAGAAAGAAATAATGGAAGCTGAACGAGCTCTGGGGAAAATATGGAAGAGGAAAAAAAATCCTTTCAAAACCTAAAGCACATTGGAATGAACAAAAATTAATATTGCTGAGAGAGTGAGAGATTGAGGACAGGCTTAGGAAAAAAATGAGCAAAATATATGAAAAGGAGCTACAGAGAAAGCTGAAAAGAAAGTTACAGAGAAAATAAGACACAGTGGGTAAGCATGGTGGGACTGGTGAACCCCTAAGAGGAGACTAAGCAAATGAAGTAAATACAAAATATTCAAATATACAAGAGAAGAAACACTTGATAAAACAAAGGTGGGGTATGTCTTAAGTCTTACCAAAAGAGCCCACCGTGTCCCACAAAAAATTGGCCTAGAATGATCAAGTACAACATACACATTAAATTTGCTGCTCTACAGTGATTACAGATTTATCCCTACAACACCCAGCTCTTGATATCTCCCTGTCCCCTTCCCCCATAAAAAAATAATAATAAAATGCAAATTTTAAGAATTTGAAAAAATTGAAACTGAGTTCAAAATTCTCATCAGCATCATGTCTGCATCCCCTCAGATAAGAAATGAGGCCAAATGTTTTTTATACCAAGACAAACATGTTCACGTATGCAAAAATAAAATAAACATCGGCAACACATATGCAAAAATAAACATGAATTATTCTGGAAAAAAATCCGAGTATTTGATAACCAAATGGAGATTTCCAAGAGATGAATGGAAAAGACAAAGTGTTCATTAAATCCACTTAAACAAAAACTTAGAAAATTACCACTATAGGGGGAGGCAGAGGAACCCACAAATATTTAGTCATGTTGAAAAACTAGAAGCCCTAATAAAGTGTTCTACTTGGAGGGTACTATTTTGTGAGGTGAATTATCAAAATAAAAACATAATTATAGGGGTGCCTGGGTGGCTCAGTTGGTTAAGCAACTGCCTTCGGCTCACGTCATGATCCCAGAGACCTGGGATCGAGTCCCACATCGGGCTCCCTGCTCGGCGGGAAGCCTGCTTCTCCCTCTCTTGCTCCCCTGCTTCCTGCTTGTGTTCCCTCTCTGGCTGTGTTTCTCTCTGTCAAATAAATAAATAAAATCTTTTTAAAAAAATACAGGCTTGGAAGTAAAAATACACATTTGATTTCCAAATCAAGGATCCATCTTTTTGTGTCTTCTTCAGTTTCTTTCATGAGTGTTCTGTAGTTCCTCAAATACAGATCCTTAACTTCTTTGGTTAGGTTTATTCCTAGGTATCTTATGGGTTTTGGTGCTATAGTAAATGGAATTGATTCTCTGATTTTCCTTTCCATATTTTCATTATTAGTGTATACTAATTGATGTATAAGTTCTAGTATCTAGCGTAGGTAAATTAATCTATCCCTTTCCAACACCATGTTTCTCCCCTCTTCTCAGAGGAGTATTTTGAGTCTGTAAGCAGATAATCCATGTAAATTATGAGTTTGAAGAGTGCGCAGACCAACTGCCATCAGTGAACAGTGAGGTGAAGGTGGCCGGCCTTGGTTGTAACAGGATAATATTAAAGATCACCGAAAAACAAATGACTCAGAAGGACAGCAACGAAAAGTATTGACGTCCTCAAAGTCTAAAAGACAGGACTCATGTGGACTGCAGAGAAATATTCTCCAAGAAGTGATATTTAAGCTGAGACCCAAAGGACACATAGTAACTAATCAGGGGAAGAGCCAGGCGGTGGTAGAAACCCAGTTGTGCATGGCATGGGGGAGGGGAAGAACCACGTTCTAGGTGACAGCAGTAGGTGAGCAGATGATGAAACAGAGAAATGCCAAGTAACGCGGACATTTGAGTTAACAGGCACTATAAAAGGAATTTTTGCTTTTCGTTCATTCAGTTCACTTAACAAATACTTATCTAAGCTCTGTGTGTCAAGTACTATGTCAGATGCAAGGGGCAGAGCCTAGATAGCAGAGCCCTTCACCTCATGGAGCTTAGGGGAGGGGGCAAGTATCAAAATACAAACTGTGAGTACACTGATTTTACTATAAAAAATGGCAGAGTGCTACAGAAGCATAAAATTCCTAATTTAATAGGGGATCAAAAAAACTTCCCTAAAGAAAGTATATTTTGGGAGATAACTTGAGATGACTTGAAAGAAAATTAATAGTTCTTTGGGTGTGTGAAGTGGATGGCCAAGGCATCTGTGAAGGTTCTGGAGGAAAAAAAACAGGTTGCATTTGAGTATCCAAAGGGAGTCGAGACAGTCTGACACAGAGAAAACCAGAGAGGGAGAGAGAGAGACAGAGACAGAGAAGTAGAGAGGGCACAGTAACCCATGTAAGGATTTTGTTATTTCCCAAATCCATAGGGAATCATCGAAAAGGGGTTGACCAACGCACATCATGTGTTTTAAAAGATTATTCTTGTTATTGTTAGACACTTGCTTGGAGCCGCCAAAAATGAGAGTTGAGGAGACCACGCGTATTTGGCAGTACAAGCAAAGTTGTCTTATAGTAACGAACAATCCCAAATCTCAGTGAATTAAAAATAAATATGCTTTGGTCTGCACATCTTCTATGGACTCGCCCAGCATTCGGCTCCACATAGCCCTGGCTCAGGAATGAGAAAATTCCCGCCCTAAGGGATTATTTGCCCTTGCAGTGGAAGGAAACAGGGCAAATCACTCACCAGCTCTTCCCCTAGCAGAGCATACCAAGTCATTTCTGCTCACATTTAATTGGCCAGAGGGCATAGGTATTTAACTCCAAGGGGCTGAGAGGGACAGTCCTACCATTTGCGTGGATGAAGTAGAATAAGATCATTGTCAACATCTTACAGACAGTCACACCAACTAAGAAGATGCAACAGTATTCCAGATAGCAAGTGGCATATGAATAGTTAAGAAGAGATTTTGAAATGAGAATTACTGGGGCACTTGGGTGGCTCAGTCGGTTAAGCATCCCACCCTTGGTTTTGGCTCAGGTCATGATCTTAGGGTCCTGGGATCAATCTCCAAGATGCACTCTATGGTCAGCAAAGAGTCTGCTTGTCCCTCTCCCTCCCTCCACCCGCATTCTCTCCCCCCCAAATAAATAAAATCTTAAAAATAACATTAGAATTACTAAAATTCACCAGTTGGATGTGGGGGTTGAGGGAGAGGGACCATTTCCCTGTTAGGGACAGGACAGCTAGATAGATTCTGGTGACATATTCCAAGTTAGTGACCACGGAAGCCTCTGTTGGTGTGGGAGGGAACATCCAGAGATGTCCTTGTTGTCTACTGATGCTTGAAGCCAATGGAACAGAGAAGAGTTTCAGCATAGGCTTAGCAACTTATCCTCCTTATCCAAGTAATTTTCTCAATTTTAGCATTGTTGTATGTAATGGGAACATCTTCAGGCCTGGGCAAACTGACATTTGGTCGCCCTGTGAGAGAGTATGAATATGAGGAACACCTAAGAATCCTGAGGAAGACAACACGTCCTGGGTGGGAGGAAGGAGGAGAGCTGTCAGATGATACTACAAAAAAGAGCTGTGAGGTAGAAGGCAAGTCTGAGAAGCATGAGTCCAGAAACAAGGGAAGGAGGTGTTTCCAGAAGGGGAGAAGGAATGGTCAGCAGAGGAAAATGGTGCCACCACATCAGGTAGGACACAGATGGAAAGTGCCCATCGCTGTGAGACTGGAAAAGAGCTGAAATCAGAGTCCATGGTGTTCATGCCTCTTAGCTGAGAACCAACGAGGAGTGGAGAGCTCATCCATACACAGGAGGCTGACACGTCAGGAAATGGTCCAGCCCTGTCCCTGGTGTAGTGACCAGAGGGAAGAGATAACATGGCAGCTTGTCACATAGTAGAGAAGAGATGGGAAATATCAGGCTTCAAAACCTACACTTCTCTCCACACCTCCTCCAGTTACTGAATTGCAGAATTCAAAAGGAGTCTATTGAACACACAAGAGCAGTCAAAAGTGATCCTCCCAAATTGTACAAATGTAAGATACAGATAACATTCTCTCATTCAAAGATAAATGGAGACAAAACACCCAGTTTGAGGCCTATGAAGGATTTCTGAACACAAATATGCACAATAAAAAAAAATTAGTGAACATCAGATTTTTTTCCTCAATAATATTTAAGAAAATCCTGCTTATGTAAATAGATGAAGAATAAAGAACCTAGAATTTCAAAAATTTATTTATTTTGAGAGACCACATGTGCACACATGAGTGCCTACATGGGGGGGATGGGGATGGGCAGAGGGAGTGAGAGAATCTCAAGCAGATTCCCCACTAAGTGCAGAGCGCAACATGGGGCTCAGTCTCACAACACTGAGATCATGACCTGAGTTGAAACCAAGAGTCAGATGCCCAACCGACTGAGCCAGCCAGGTGCCCCGAGAACCTAGAATTTCAATAGCAAGTTTAAAATTTTATTATGAGCTCTGTTGGTCAGTAGAGGCTAGTGAAACATGCAAGGAAAAAAAGCCTCCAAAGTTTCTTAAATATAATAGAATTTTGTTGTGCTTGATCATGGAACAGAGTCATGCATGCACTTCCAAGCAGTGACACAATGGCCCAGGCCTTTTCCCTCTCGTGGTTACAAGGGTAGGAGTCATCCTTTTTCCCTCCAAATAATCTGTAATTAGAATACAATAACAATGAAGCCCACTGTCACCTTTGGAACTTGACAAAATAACTTCAATGCTCATTTCAAAGCAATACAATTTTGAAAATATTATCTGAAAAACAAATGTCAGTGGTTGGGTACTTGACCTCTAGAAATTAAAATAACACTGCAATGATTTTTTCACCTTACTTTATTTTCTTAAACTTTTTATTTTGAAATAATTATAAATTCACCAAAAGTTCAAAGAGTGCAGAGAGGTCCATGAACCTTTCACCCAGTTTTTCCCAATGCCAAAGCTAGGAATCTGACCGTGTCCAATTGGTGTGTATGTAAACCTGTGTCATTACCACAGGTGTAGGTTTGAGAAACCACCACAACAATCAAGACACAAAACATTTCATCATCATAAAGATCCCAAGGTGCTCCTTCTGACAACCACACTCACCTTCTCTCTCTCTCTCCCTCATCTCCAATACTGGGCAACCACTAATCATTTCCATTGCAATAATTTTAGCCGTGCGAAAATGTTATGGAAATCGAATTATACCTTATGTGACCTTTGGAGAGTGTCATTTTTCACTCAACGTAGTGTCCTTGAAACCCATCCAAGTTGCTGCATGGTTTATTTTTTCTTGCTGAGTGCTATTCCTTGGTATGTGTGTATCGAGTTTATTTAACTGTCCACCCACTGGGGGAAATTTGGCATTTCCAGCCGTCGATAATTACAAATAAAGCAGCTCTGGGCCCCTGGGTGGCTCAGTGGGTTAAAGCCTCTGCCTTCGGCTCAGGTCGTGGTCTCAGGGTCCTGGGATTGAGGCCCGCATCGGGCTCCCTGCCTGGCGGGGAGCCTGCTTCCTCCTCTCTCTGCCTGCCTCTCTGCCTACTTGTGATCTCTCTCTCTGTCAAATACATAAATAAAATCTTTAAAAACAAACAAACAAATAAAGCAGCTCTGAACAATCATATACAGGTTGTTGGCATGTGTCTGTGTGTATGTGTGTGTACATGGGTTTTCATTTCTCTGGGATAAATGCCAAAGATACAATTATTGGGTAGTGTGGTAGTTGCATGTCTACATTTTTAAGAAACTGCCATACTATTTTCCAGAATGGCTGTACTATTTGAAATTCCCACCAGCAATGTATGAGAGATCATTGCATCCTCTCCAGCATTTGATATTGCCACTGTCTTTTATCTTAGCTGTTGTAATTGGTGTACAATGGTATCTCATCTTGGTCTTAATTTGCAATTCCCTAATGGCTAGTGTTGTTGAAAATACTTTCGTGGGCTTATTTTCCAACTGTGTGTTCACTTTGGCAAAATATTTTTTTCATGTCTTTGTTCATTTTCCAATCAGACCGTTCTTTGTTTTTCTCTTTTTACTGTTGGGTTTTAAGAGTTCTTAAATATTCTAGATGCTAATCCTTTGATGGATATGTAGTTTGCAAATGTTTTCTCCCAGTTCACAGCTGTCTTTTTATCCTCCAAAACACGTCTTTTACAAAGCAAAAGTTTTTCTTTTTGATGAATTCCAATTTATCTTTCTTTTTTACGGATTGTGCTTTTTGTGTCATTCTAAGAACCCTTCACCAAGTCCTAAGTCTTCTTTTTATAGGTAAAGCACAAGCTTAATTATTTTCTTGAGACTTTTCCTCTTTTCTAAAGTATGCATCCACGTGCTCTAAGTTTCTCTCTTGGAACTGCTTTCTCTGCATCCCACAAGTTTCGGTATGATGTGTTTTCATTTTTATTTAGTTAAGTGTAACTTTTTATTTTCCCTGAGACTTCTTTGACCCATGGGTTACTTAGAAGAGTGTGTTCATTAGGCTTAAGAGTTTGGAGATTTTCTTGTTACCTTCCTGTTATTGATCTCTGATTTGAGTCCATTATAGTTGGAGAGCAGATTCTGGATAATTTCAGTTCTTTTAAATTTGCATTATTGCCTAGGGTCCAGTCTAACTTGGTGAATATTCTGTGGGCACCTAGAAAGAGTGTGTATTCCATTGTTGTGGGGTAGAATGTCCCATAAATCTCAGCTCCATCCTGCTAGCTGATGGTGTAGTTAAGCTCTTCTCTATCCTTGTTGACATTCTTTCTAACTGTTCTTTCAGTTTTGAGGGAGAAAGGCGTTAAAGTTTCCTACTGTGCTTGTGGATTCGTTTCTTTCTCCTTTGATTTCTCTGTTTCTGCTTCGCATATTTTCCTTTTCTGGTGTTTGGTGCCTACATATTTAGGATCCCACTATCTTCTTGGTGGGTTTGGCCTTTCCATCAATATGTAATTTACTCTGTGCCTGGCAATTTTATTGTTGTTCTCAAGTCTACTTTATCTGGTATTAACAGGGCTCCTCCTGCTTTCTTTGGATTCCCATTGCATGGTAAATCTTTTCCATCCTTTTACTTTCAACCGGAATGCATCAGATTTGAAGTGAGTTTCTTATACACACCATAGAGTTGGGTCTTTGTTGTTCTTGCTCTTGTTTTGCTTGTTTATGTTTGTTTTAATCTACACTGTCTTTAATTGTGCATTGAGATAATTACACTTAACATAATTTTAACTGTCGATGTGTTAAGACTTGAGTCTGCTGTTTTGTTTTTATGTTTTCTTTTTATCCATGGTTCTTCCTTTTTCTCTTTTCTTCTCTCTGCCCCCTGTGAAGTACTTGAACATTTTTTAGAATTCCATTTTGAGTTGTCTGTAGTATTTTTAAATGTATATTTTATACATCTTTTATAATGTTTTCTTTAAGTGTTACATTAGATATGCATGATGTACGCAGCTTAATGCCTCACCCTTCACCAATCTGAGTCAAGTATAGGAACTTGACCTCTTTTTACATCCCTTTACTCTCCCCTATTTATAATATAATCATCTTAAATATCTTCTGTACATACAAGGAAACACACTAGACAGTGGTACAGCTTTGGGCTTTAACTGTCAAATATAACTTAGAAAACTTAAGAGAAGAAGGAAAATGTACTCTGTTTACCTATATTTTTTTTCTCCTGTGTTCTTTATGTCTTTCTGATGTTCTGAGCATCCTTTCAGTTGGTTGTTTTTTTTTTTTTTCCTTTCTGCTTAGATGACTTCCTTGAGCCATTAACTTAGGATAAATCTGCTAGCAACAGATTCTCTTAGTTCTCCTTTATCTATAATGTCTCAATTTTCTCTTTATGCCTGAAGGATGTTTTCTCGATATAGGCAGGTTTCTTCCCTTTTCTTTCAACACTTGAGAAAGAGTGTGCTGTGTCCTTTTAACCTCTCTGGTTTCTGATGTGAAATTGACTGTCATCCAAATTGCTTTTTCCTTATAGCTAATGTGTCATTCTTCTGGATACATTTAAGAATTTTGGTGTATGTTCTGTGGGCACTGCAAAGAGTGTGTATTCCATTGTTGTCTTTAGTTCTTATGAATTTGACTGTGATATGTCTTGCAGTGGATTTGTTGTATCTACACATTCATTCATTCTTTTTTTTTTTTTTTTTGCCACTTTGGGAAATTTCCAGATATAATTACTTCAAGTTCTTTTTCAGCCACGCCCCTTTTCTCCATCTCTTCGGAGGCTTACCTGTTGTTCTAAGCCCCACATGTCTCTGAGGCTGTATTATTTTGATTTTTGTGAGTCTGTTTTCTCTCTGTTGTTCAGATGGGATAACTTCTATCATTCTATCTTCACGTTCTCTGATTCTTTCTTCTCTCCTTCCACTTCTGCTCTTGAGCCCATCTGTTCAGTTTTCCATTTTGGTTAATGTTTATTTGAGTCATAAAATTTCCATTTGGTTCTTTTTTATATCTTGTATTTCTTTGCCATAGGTTCTGTCTTTTTGTTGAAGCTTTCTATATTCTTGGTATGATGAGTAATTTTTTATTGAAACCAGACATTTGGAATATCATGCTATAAAATTAAATCCGTCTCTGATACTACTCTCTGGTGAGTGAAGGAGGGGTACCATCTCATTTCTACCAGATGGGTGAGCTTTGAAGTTCCAGCTTCTCTACTAGGCTTCCATTGACATGTGAAGGTGGAGGGAAGGGTTCCTTGTCGCTCCTGGAGGAGGGATGGGGTTGGAGTCGAGGTTCCCATTAGGTGTTCTCTTTTTTTAAGTGAACATTTATTTAGAATAATAAACAAATCACAAAAAAATGCCATGTTTTGTTTGTTTTTATGAGAGAGGCTGTGTGTATGTTTGTGTGTGAGCACACAAGCAGGGTGAGGTGTGGGTGGGGAGCAGAAGGAGAAGGAGAGAGAATCTTAAGCAGGCTTCCTGCCCATCATAGAGCCCAATGAAGCGCTTGACCTCACGACCCTGAGATCATGACCTGACCCAAAATTAAGAGTCAGAGGCTTAACCAACTGAGCCACCCAAGCACCCTCCATTAGGTTTTCTTTAAGTCTATCTCAGCAAACGTGGGGTAGAACTACCATGACTGCTTCCCATGTGGCCTCCACTAACAGCATGGTGGGAAGGGCAGTGTCCTGTCACCACTGAGTGGGGACAAACATTCGGACTCCCCCCAGGCCTCTTCTGACACCATCTTGCAGGGTTATTAGGGTATCTCATTATAAGCTAGCAATGATGGAAGTCTGGCCTCCCCACATAGTCTTTGCCAGAGCATGGCATGGGTAACCACTGCTTCTTCTTGGGCTGGAGTGAGCCATTATGGTCTGAAAGCTTCCTATCTTGCAGAATTGCACCTTTTCTGATCCTGGGTTAGAGAAAAGAGGCTTTTAATAGGGTCCTTTTTTGTAGGTACCTGTTGGCGCTTCTGGGTACAGGTCTTTTCAGTTCCTAGTCTGGGGTATATGAGAAAAAAAGAAAACCCAAAGGACTCAGCACTGTGTTGTTCCCTGGATCTTGAGGTACCTAGCCAATTCATCTTCTCACCACCTTTGAGAGTCTTCTTATGTTTCTTTTATATAGAATAGCCAGGATTTTTAGTTGTACATAAAAGGAAGAATAGAAAAATGTATGTCTGCTCAATCTTTCTGGAAGTGGGTGTCCACACTCTAATAATTTAAAAGTGTAAAATATAGAAGTGTCCAATGTTGTAACAGGAATGGACAGAATAGTGCAATAGACAAAAACCACTTTGAAAAATCAGTAAGAATTCTCAACAAATGTTGAAAAATTCCTGGCTAGCCAGAGAAGGAAGAATTAGATCTCTGCAGGTAGAACTCCAAAATAAATTCCAGGTAGATTAACTGTATAATTAATTAGTTTGAAAGGTGAAAATATAGGACAGGATATAAGTACATTGTATAATCAGGATAGGAATAAATTTGTAACATTCTCTCCACAAATGATAGCTGTCTTTAATATATGAATAATATCTTACAAATCATTAAGAGAAATATGAGTACTATAAGTAAAAAATAATTAGAAAAGGCTCAAAGAGATCTTTTGCATAAAAATATAAGTAATTGTAAAAACTGGTAAATAACTAAAAATCCTAACAATGAAGAATTAATTAAATAAATATTGGCATATCCAGAGACTAGAATACCATGGGGCTTTTATAAACCATGTTGTATAGGAACATTTAATGCGAATGGGAAAATGTACATAAGTCATCCTTAAATACAAAACAAAAGGCAGATTACGAAGCAATTTAGATACCAGTGCTATTTTAATAGGTTAAAATGTTCAGAGAAATAGCATATTTTTTAAAAAGCAATAAGCAGTGCCATCCCAATCAAAATTCCATGAACATTTTTCAGAGTGTTGAAACAAACAATCTTAAAACTTATATAGAACCAGAAAAGACCCCAAATAGTAAGGAATTGTTGAAGAAGAAAAACAAAGCTGGGAGCATCACGTTACCTGATTTCAGGCTTTATTACAAAGCTGTGATCACCAAGACAGCATGGTACTGGCACAAAACAGACAAATAGACCACTGTAACAGAGTAGAGAGTCCAGATATGGACCCAGAAATCTATGGTCAAATCATCTTTGACAAAGCAGGAAAAAATATTCAGTGGAAAAAAGACAGTCTCTTCAATAAATGGTGCTGGGAAAATTGGACAGCCACGTGTAGAAGAATGAAACTAGACCATTCTCTTACGCCACACACAAAGATAAACTCAAAATGGATGCAAGACCTCAATGTGAGGCAGGAATCCATCAAAATCCTAAGGAGAACATAGGCAGTAACCTCTTTGGCATTGGCCACAGCAACATCTTTCAAGACACGTCTCCAACGGCAAAGGAAACAAAAGTGAAAATGAACTTTTGGGACTTCATCAAAATAAAAAGCTTCGGGCACCTGGGTGGCTCAGGGGGTTAATGCCTTTGCCTTTGGCTCAGGTCCTGGGATAGAGGCCCATATCAGGTTCTCTGCTCAGTGGGGAGCCTGCCTCCCCCTCTCTCTCTGCCTGCCTCTCTGCCTACTTGTGATCTCTCTCTCTGCCAAATAAATAATTAAAATCTTTAAAAAAATAAAAATAAAAAGCTTCTGCACAGCAAAGGAAACAGTCAACAAAACAAAGGGCAACTCATGGAATGGGAGAGGATATTTGCAAATGACACTACAGACAAAGGGCTGATAGCCAAGATCTATAAAGAACTACTCAAACTCAACATCCAAAAAGAAGATGATCACATCAAAAAATAGGCAAGAGACACGAAGAGGCACTTCTCCATAGAGGACATACAAATGGCTAACAGACACATGAAAAAATGTTCATCGTCACTAGCTATCAGGGAAATTCAAATCAAAACCACATTGAGATACCACCTTACACCAGTCAGAATGGCCAAAATTAACAAGTCAGGAAACAACAAGTGTTGGAGAGGCTGCGGAGAAAGGGTAACCCTCTTACACTGTTGGTGGGAATGCGAGTTGGTGCAGCCGCTTTGGAAAACAGTGTGGAGATTCTTTAAAAAAATTAAGATAGAGCTACCCTATGACCCTGCAATTGCATTACTGGGTATTTATCCCAAAGATACAGATGTAGTGAAAAGAAGGGCCACATGTACCCCAGTGTTAATAGCAGCATTGGCCACAATCGCCAAACTGTGGAAAGAGCCAAGGTGCCCTTCAACAGATGAATGGATAAAGAAGAATGGTACATATATACAATGGAATATTACGCCTCCATCAGAAAGGATGAATAGCCAACTTTTGTAGCAACATGGACCGGATTGGAAGAGATTATGCTGAGTGAAATAAGCCAGTTAGAGAAAGTCAAGTATCACATGGTTTCACTTACTTTGGGAGCATAAGGGGTAATATAGAAGAGAGTAGGAGAAGGAAAGGAAATGGGAAATAGGGTAAATTGGGGTGGGAAACGAAACATAAGAGACTTTGAGCTCAGAAACAAACTGAAGGTATTGGAGGGGAGGGAGGGGATGGGTGGTGGGTACTGAGGGCACATATTGTGTGGAGCTCTGGGTGTGGGGCATAAACAATGAAGCTTGGAAAACTGAAAAATAAACAAACAAACAAACAAACAAAGCAATAAGTGTTAGTACTTGAAAATTAGATATTGGAACTGTGATTACTTTTTATTTTTTACCTTTATATTTTCCCATTTTCCCAAAGTACATTTTTAAAAAGCATACCTTTATATTGAAAATCAAATGGTAATGGTATGGAGGGAACCTCTGGGTCTTAGAGATGACTTTGCTTAGTGATATCATCTTTGTAGGTTTTTATTCTGCCAGCCTTAGCTTGTTGGTTTTTATTTTCATGCTTGTTGCTTCCTTGTTACAATATGACAATATCACACCAACACTCCAGGTGGATAAAGGGAGGAAAAGAACCAGCCTCTTGCATCATCACCTCCATCTCCCCAGTACTGTTTTCCAGAAACCCCCTCCCACCAACTTATTTATATCTCTCCTGGCCAACCAAGGGGAAGCCAAGGCATAAGCAGGCGGTTTTCCAGACTTTAGCACAGATGATGGCACAAAGAAGGGGCTGTGTGGATGCCAAGCGAGCCCACTGCAATTCTTACATCGTATTTTTATGTAGAAAATTAAAAGCATATTTTGTAGAGTGCAATTAATCGAATGTCATGACAGCCAAAATATGCAAGAAGTATGTTTTGCAGGGCCTGTAAAAAGCGTTTGTGACATCTGACCATTAAAAGGAGTTAGGGGATGTACTTACAAACTATTCGGGCTCTGATCCCTGCATTGCAGGGGTGAGCCCTTATAAATTCCATGTCTCTACACTGAGAAAAGATGAGAAGGTTGAGGGTGGGTGCACGTGGCTGTACCATAAACTCGTGCACAGGCACTTTGTCCTATGCAGCAGGCGAGAGTGCTTTCAAGCTGTGTTTGCTTACATGAAATCTGAGTCGCCATCCTGCGACTACAAAAAAAAAAAAAGAAAAGAAAAAAGAAAAAAAAAACATCAAAACCCAGGACTGGTCGTACAACTGAAGGCAGCAAGCTGTCGGATGGAGAGCAAAGTCCAGGGGTCGGGAGATCTGAAGGTTCCATCACGGTCGGCAGCTTTGTGCCCTTGGACACCTAATTAACATCGAGCAACTTCAGTTTCCTAATCTGTAAGATCACGGTGTTGGGGGGAGGGTACGGATAAGACCACTCTCACACTCAGAGCACGAGATGACCGTATCCTATTATAACTGATACCTTCTGAAGATTAAGAACCACAGAGGTAATGAATCACAGTAAGCCTCTCGCTGTGAGCAGACAGAAGGGAACACAGAGAGAACTGGAGGGAGACAGAGGTGGGAAGGCTTTGGCTCCCTGTCCGCTGCCATCATTCACAGTAGATGGTACAGTCTGCAGGAGAAATGCAGCAGAGAGCAATTCCAAGAAGCCAGTGAAACTCCAACAACATGACTTTTGTACCATTGGAGAAATGGCTTAGCAATGTGACCGAGCCCACACTCCAGCTCACGGCTTTGGAGTTCTTGCTGATCTCATTTCACAAACTCCAGGGTGAAATGAATCATGGTGCTCAGGAAGTGGTCACTGGCAGTTACCAAAAGCTTTTCATCCAGGGATCAGAGGCCATGCAAGGCACCCTACATTAGTACCATCGGATTGTATCAACAGCCTTCAGGTTCAAATGTAAGTGATGGCTGTCAGCATGGGCTGTGATGCACTACTTATAGCTCTGTGACATTCAGCAAGTTACTTAACCTCTCTGGGCCTCCATTTCTCATCTGTGATATGGCTGACAGTAATTGCACCTGCTCCTGAGAACTGGGTAAAATTGAAAAAACTTAAGTCAAATGCCGGGCCTCAATTGGTTATGATCAGAGAGGTAGGTTTTCAGAATTTCAATAAGTCAGTGAATTTGCCACGAAGCTTTTAAGTTGTTATGTATTAGTTATGGATTTCTTAGTTCATGGAATAGAGTTTCTTTATTGCAGAAAAGGTGAAAGTAGGGAGTTTACCATAAACTTAGGGAAACAAGCACCTGGGTGGTTCCATCGGTTAAGCATCTGCCTTTTGCTCAGGTCATGATCCCGGAGTCCTGGGATCGAGTCCCACATCAGTCTCCTTGCTCTGCGGGGATCCTGCATCTCCCTCTCCCTCTGCCTGCTGCTCCCCCTGCTTGTGCGCACATGCTCTCTCTCTGTCAAATAAATAAAATCTTAAAAAAAAAAAACAACTTGGGAAAACTTTCAATGATATACATGCCAAAGGATGTATGTGGCTTTGCAAACAGTTGTTGCACTAGTGCAGCTCAGACCCCTCTACTGCTGGGGAGAAGGCATAGAACGAGAGAGATGTAAGGTCTAGGGGACAGACAGGGATAGAAATGTGTGTGTGGATTTGGCTTGGAGTATGTCTTTCAGCAGAAGCTGACAGTGTAACTGGAGGTGGTCATGGAAACAACTGGAAAGTTTTCAACAGTTGTCTCTTCCTAGTTCTCTCATTGGAAGCCTCTCATGGTCCCTTAACAGGTGGCCCACTTGTAGTCTCTTAATATGGGGTGTTGTCAGAATAGACTTTCAAATCCGTGGGGGGGAAAGCTGGGTTGTTCATTAAATGGTGTTGAGACAGCTGGCTAAGCATTTGGAAAAACAAAGCAAGAACCCTATCTCGAACCAAAATAAACCACAAATGGGTTAAATATTTTTTAAAAATACAGACATGTAAGCATCAGGAGAAAATATATGTGAGTGGCCACAGAATTAGATTATGGGAAAAAACTTTAAGACTCTAATACTTAGAGCAGAAATTATAATAGGAAACATGATTGGTGATTGCATGAACAATTTTAAATGTCCTTTTATAAAAAAAATAAAAATACCATAGACAAAATAGAGCAGTAACTTAAGAGAAATAGCTCATCAGGTGAAAGAAAGAAATCAAGAGTCTAAGAGATCAAGAGTCTGTCCTCCAGACAGAAAAAGATTTTCTAAATGAATTAGGAAAACGATGACCTGTCCCCTTCTTCTCCCCAGCCCTGAATGTGATAATGGACATACACAGGACATTGTAAAAATAAGAAAGACATATGGTGAATAGAACATGAAGAAAATGCAGCCTCACTTGTAAGCAGCTCCTTGTGACCTATCAAGTTGTCAAAGATGAAAAGAGGAGCCACACTCCACGTTGGAGGAAGCATTGTTAGGGCTGTGGGCAGTGGCAGATGGCAAATATGGGAAAACTTTTTGGAGGGCTCACGGGCCACGTGGGTAAATTTTTTTTTTTTTTAGTGAAAAGGCCTTGACAGCCTCCAATATTTATCCTTAGAAAATTATCACTGACATGCCTGGAGATTTAGACCCAGGGTATCTGCTCTGAGGATTTGGGAATCTCAGTGTAGAAAGTTAAGGAGACATCTGTCTTCAGAAGCTGGTGAATAATTAAGATTGAGTTACCACAGTGGGATAGTCCAGAATTGTTTCTTCAAAAAGGAATGTGTTGATGCAGAATGACATTGCCAATTAAAAGAGTCATAAAGCAAGAGTAGAGTGTAGGTCATGTTGATATCAAAATTCTACACCTTGCTGTGTTTAGCTTGTGAACACACATACGTGGAAGAATATCAGTGAAAGGTGAAAAAAGAGGATCCGCCCCCACAGGCTAGTACTCCTCAGAAGTGTCACAGTCGTGAGACATTAGGAATGACTGGGGAGAATTCTGGGGAGATGTGAAAATTAAATGCAGTCTACCCTGGATTGCATCCTGGAACAGAAAGAAGACATTAATGGAAAATGGATAAAATCCAGATAAGGTCTGGAGTTCAGTTAAGAACATAACAGTATCAGTTTCTCAGTTTGGACAAATGTACCACAATATTATAAGGTGTGAACAATGAGGGAAACTGGGCAAGGAGCATATGGGAATGGTCTATGAAAGTCCAAAATTATCCCAAAATCAAAAGTGTATCAAAAATATCAGGACATTGTAATCCCCCCTTTTTTTTTAAGTAGGCTTCACGCCCAGCATGGAGCCCAACATGGGGCTTAAACTCACAACCCTGAGATCAAGACCTAAGAGATGGATGCCCAACCTACTGAGCCATCCAGGAGCCACAGAACATTTTTTAAAGGGATGTATACCCCTTGTGTTGGATTGGAGTGACCTAAAGACCTGAAGACTCTCCGATCCTACATGTATAATTTTTTTATGATGGCATTGCATATTATACAATGAAGGATAAACTGATTTAAAACTAACATAGGAGCATATTTGTGAGCATGGAATAATAAGGAAAAAAGTATAATACAGCATGCTCCTATTTAAAAATTTTTTAAGTCAGTGATTTGTGTTTGCTTCCTTTTCTAATTTTAAAACCAAACACATATTACTTATAGGATAAAAATAATTAGTTTAAAACATCCCTGAAGGTGGACATGAGCAGGTACAGTTCCCAAATCTCTAGTCTCACAAGCTGAAATGGAGTTTCCTGACCATGTGCTTCTTCCTTGAAACTTTGAGGCCACAGAAACTTTGTCCCTTTCTTCTAGTGAGAGATTTAAATAAATATTCCTTTACTCTAATAATGATCCAACATATCTTGTCTCTGCTTAGTTCAGTCCATTCAGGACAGAAGGATAAAGATGAGAGCCTCAATATAAATAAAAAGAGGGAAAGAGGGAACAATTTCACACCATGAAATATTTTCCACTGGGCTCGTTATTTAAAAATAACAGTTTTCAGAGAAAATGACAGCCAGCTGATGAGAGAAAATACAGAATCATTTAACTTCCATGCCACTGTTGGAAAATGGAAGACAAAACGTAAACAAACATTTTGCCTATTTTGCGTTCATCCCATAATCACAGGGCTGCCATATTTGGAATAAAGAGCCTAACATTTGAAAGCGGATACAGCTGGTACTTACTGTATTATTTTGGACAAGTGTCCACATAGTGCAGTCTTTTCATATGCTTGTCTTACCCAGAAATGAATTTGCTGGATGATTTCCAAGCTATAATTTGGATTTCTAAGAATGCAAATAACACATTATAATCAAGTTCCCAGTAACTTTTAAATTCATGGAAATGAGACATCAGCAGTGGGGGAAAGTGGCTTCCAAAGCCCAGGAGATGCATCTGCCCACGTCACCCCCACCCCAAGCCTCCTACTCTCCTGCGTCATATTTCAGAATTCATTTCTGCGGGCCTCAGAGATTTGATGGTTTTCCAGAACCTTCCTCATAAGCCCAGTGACTTATACCGGCTGAGAGTTACTGACAAGTGAATTGGCAATTATAAATTAGCTCATAAAGTGCTCTCGCTGGGAGGAGTGAGAGCTAGGAGTGGCCAGGGGGGAGGAGTGGTCCAATGGAGAGCCTTGAAAGCCATGGTAAGGAGGCCAAGTTTTATCGCAGTGGTCTTAGGGGCTGAACTGTGGGCCTCCCCTTCCAAAATTCATAGGTTGAAGTTCTAATCCCCTGTACCTGAGAATGTCACTATTTTTGGAAATATGGTACTTAAAATGGTAATTAAACTCAGATGAAGTGAGCCTTGACCCAACAGGACTGGTGTCCTTGTAAGAGGAGAT
Organism: Spilogale gracilis; assembly: GCA_004023965.1. Taxonomy (NCBI): domain Eukaryota; kingdom Metazoa; phylum Chordata; class Mammalia; order Carnivora; family Mephitidae; genus Spilogale; species Spilogale gracilis. The sequence goes on along the minus strand of PITA01007086.1, from coordinate 7,230 downwards.
TAGGACACACAACAAGAAGACCATGTGAAGACCCAGGGAGAAGATGGCCTTCTTCCAGCCAAGGAGTGAGGCCTCAGAAGAAAACCAAACACATATTACTTATAGGATAAAAATAATTAGTTTAAAACATCCCTGAAGGTGGACAATCCTGCAGATCCTTGATCTCAGACTTCCAGCCCCCAGAAGTGTCAGAAAATAAACGTCTGTTGTTTAAGTCACTCAGGCTGTGGTACTTTGTTCTGGAACTCAAGCAGACTCATACTAAGGCCAACGGGGTGAATTGAGCAGCAGGAGGAGGCTGGTTAGAATAATCTTTCTGGAGCATCACTCTGGCGGATGCACAGAAGGGATAGGAAATGATGGTCACAGCTGCTCAGCACAAAGGTCACCTTCTAATAGATGATAATTTGAATAATGTGCCCACGGGTTGTTTAATACAGGCTTTGCAAGGGCACCCCCATAGGGGAGCCCTATGACAGAGCCCAGGCAAGGGATTGGAAGGAAGCAAATAGATTCGAGAGAGATTTAAAAAACACAGTGGTTTCTGAAGATTGGTTAGCTGCTTCTAATGAGAGAGGGGAAGAAGGCAAGGATCAGGCTGCCTGTATTGGTTTTGAGTTTGAGGAACCATGTGGAGGTGACCAAGTGGAGATTTTCAATAGAGAATCAGAGATATGAAGACATGGATTTTTAGATGCATCGTGACTTAAAGCCCACTATTTTGAACTACAGGGATTGATGAGAATGGAAGGAATAATGTACAACATAGGACACCAGCATAAGAGAAATAAAAGTAAGTGTTACATGTGTAATTCCAACCTCAAAGTCAGAGACTCATTATGGGACAGTAGCATCAAAATAAGAAAAAATGGTACCACCCATTCCCTTCCCCTCTTCTGCCCACCCACTGTTCCAGGCACAGCAGACCTCTCCTATCCAACTTCTGGAGTCTTGAGAGTACCCTGAATACAGAAATAGGGCATACATGGATTTCCTTATTCATCCAGCAAATATTAGTACCGGTGCTATGGCATATACTGTGCTAACTTTCTGTGGGCCAATAAAAACCCTCATGTTCTCCCTCAGAATGATCTAGATACTTGGTCTGTTCCAGTCGCCCTAGAATTGTAGTTCGATGGGCGGCATGGAAAAGCAAGGCCAAGTTCTTGCCAACTGCACCCCTGAAGTTGCTTCAAGAGTACATGTACATTTGAAGAGGATAAAAGCAAAGCCATTGTCCCTTCCCCTGTGTGTCACACATAATCAAGGGTGGATTGTAACATAGCTGAAGGTGGGACTTTGCATTTGGCATGACATGCACTGAAGTTCAAGATAGGTCTAGTTATTGCACATTCCTCAAATAATATTTTTTAATCCATGAATCTGCCTGAATACCTTTGTTTACTTAGAAGGGAAGATGGATTTAGGAATTTAGGAATTAGCTTTGCAACAAGACAAGCTGAGACAGAAGAGTGCTGGGAAGCCACCTCTGCCTGCCTACTTTGTGCACACCTGGGAGGAACCCCTTTGGGACCACACGAAAGTAACTGATGAACAGGAGAGGAGGATTTACTCTTGCTTGAGCTCCAAGTATTATGATTCGGGCACAGATGTAAATGTAACCCTACTCCAGCCCCAGGCTAGTGGGGCCCAGCAACGTTTGGGCAACGTGAGATAAGTAAACATATATTCAGATCCTTCTGGGAACCTGGGACAAGATTGTCTTGCTTTTTTAAAATGAATACTTATAACATGAAATAATCATTTATGTTGATATTTGACTTACATGGTGGTTTGTTCAGCTTAGTAACTCCATCAAGAGCAAAAAATTCATATGTAGGAGATTATAGGAAAGCAGAAAGCTTTGGTGTTTTGGCAGAAGGGAAGGGAAATAAATCGCTTTGTCCAAGAAGTCAGCAATCTTTAAGCGAGTTGTAAAATCCAGTCTGGAAGCAAGGCGGAAATCCATCGTCAGCCAACCATGTCTTTGTGAAGGGATACCAAAGGAAGAACGGGACTCCAATGGGAAAAGACATTTGAAGTGATGTCTCCCACTTCTGGTCACATTTGATTTTAAAGCATTCCAGGGGGTCACTCCACGTCCTTTTCTTGTTTCATTCTTGTCCAACACAGTTTCATCCCAAATGAGAAATCAGCTGGGGCTAGCAAGTCTTTGGTTATAGAGATGTCAGAGATATAACAAAATTCTCTCTAGTCTATAGGGAGAAGAAATTCACAAGTGGAAATCAAAATTCCAGGGAGTGCAACCTACCTCAGTTGACGTGTCCCCATCTGTTGTTCACCTGCCTTTACTCTTTCGTCATGCTCCAACAGAGCCACACTGCCCCAAAACAGGCAGAGGACTTTGCTGAGTGTACAGAGATTGTGCATCTGATTCCTACAAACCTATTATGGGGAGGAGGGCAAAACCCAGTAACAGTAGACTGGTTCTTCCTTGGCCACCCTTTGAGCAATGCTTCTCAGCTGCAGTGGGTATACAGATAATCTAGGAGGTATTGTTAGAATACGAATTTCAATTCAGAAGGCGAAGTAGGTTCTGCCATTTTGTACTTCCAGATGGCATCGTCATACTTTAGTAGTTGACTTTTCTATAAGATCTCCCAGATGGAGAAAAATGGCATTCCTTTTCCACCCAACACTGCAGGATAAACCAACCATCAGCAACAGACGTATTCTACATGGGTTCAATTCTAGGCTGCCTGCCCCTGATGAGTGAGCCTTCCTGATAATTACCAACTTAAAGTAAAGAGAGATCTATGTGAATAAATTCAGTGTTTTGTAACATGGTGCTTTATAGTGGTGATGTAATGAAGATGACAAGAGTTGCCATAGATCTCTCGTGGACAGTTCACCAGCAATTGGGGGCCATTGCTGGTGAACCGTCCGTGCTAAACAGCTCATTTCAAATCTGCTTGGTTGAAAAGCATGGGCATTGTGTTGCATTACTTCATGGAAGAAAGAACCTGCCCTGGGATTCAGAAGACTCGACATCCTAGCTCTGTAATTCATCTACTGTATGAATTCGAGTAATTCCCTCCACCTCTCTGAAGCTCAGGTGTGAAATGAAGAGGATTAAATGCCTGTAGGGGTCCTTTCAGCTCTAAAGTTCCATCCGCAACATAACATATTGAAACATCATATGGGGCACCTGGGTGGTTCAGTTGGTTAAGCAACTGCCTTCAGTTCAGGTCATGATCCTGGAGACCCAGAATCAAGCCCCGCATCGGGCTCCCTGCTTGGCGGGAAGCCTGCTTCTCCCTCTCTCACTCCCCTTGCTTGTGTTCTCTCTCTGGCTGTGTTTCTGTCAAATAAATAAATAAAATCTTAAAAAAAAAAAAGAAAGAAAGAAACATCATATAAGTTCTGGCCAATGATTAGGAAGATGCTGGGTATACGGGTCCTCATTAGTATAATACCCTTGGTCTCACATCAGTGACAACAGGACTGTGAGTATAGTGGTTGGAGCACTGGCTTTAAAGTCAGACAGATCTGGGTTCCAGTCCTGCCTCCCCTAGTGTTTCAGAGACAACTGAATTTCTCTGAGTTTTCAGTTAGGTCATCTGTAAACCATCCAGTGAGACAACTTCATGGGAATATTCTAAGTGGAGTGACCAACCATTAAGGTTTGCCCCAAACTGAGGATTTTTCTAGAAGGTTCAAGTTTAGTGCTAAAACCAATGGCCATTGACCATTCTCAACTCCCAGTTGCCAACCATGAGAAACCTGTAAAGCACAAAACGAATGGTCAATGAGTATTAGCCACCATTACCTAGAAATCTAGGGAGTTCGGAGTGAATTTGTGTTCAACCAGAACCATAATCCAGAATTGTCTTTTGAGCCTTGACATCACCTACTTGAAGGTTATAGGGTTCTCTTTCCTAAAAAAGAAAGAGGACTTGAAATAAAGTCCCTGCTCTGTCATTGACTTGCTGTGTAACTTTGAGTGACACACTCTGTCCTTGTGAGGCTCCGACGTGAAGTGACTAGCTGCCAGGTGACACACAACACAATACAAAGTGGCTGCCGTTCTGCCAAGCCAAGCATTGAGTCAAAGGGCAACATGGCTTCTCAGTGATGAAACACTCACAAGCCTGGTTTGGAGGCTCTGACACGGCTGCAGGCAGACAAAGGCAGTGCTCAACAGTGTCACTGGACACAGCACCAGCTAGGAATGTGACCAGCTGTCTTTGTAGAACTGGTGTCATACGCTGCAGCAATGCCAACATCCTCTTCTTCCGCCAGAACTCTCCAGAACTCATCCTGTCTGACAGACATGGTATGTCTCACCATTGTCTCCGGAACTTTGGACTCATCCTGCTGGAAAGGCTGCGTGTGCAAATCTGCCAAGACAAGTAGAACTTGGTAACCAAATTCTCTTCTTACAGCCGCTTCTGCCCTCCAACCCATTCTGCTTTTGGAGGTTCTCTCCTTTTCCCTTCCTTCCCACTCTCTGCCCACCTGGACTGCCCACTCCTATGGGCTTCAGGTTCCAATCAACCAGCCTCAAGGATCACTATTCCAGTTGCAGTCTTTAATTAATTAGTCAGTGTTCCCACTCCTCCATAATCTTTCCTTCACTTTCCACATGAAAGCCTATTGCGCTATCCAACAGAAGCCTCTTCCTCTCCTCCCAGATCTTGCATGCCCTCTACATACACCCTAGTTTGTCCAGAACAACTTCAGCTAACATTTGCTGTCCCAGGTTAGTAGTTCATTGATCCCCCCTTTTACTCTTTAAAAAAAAAAGTCCTAGCTGGGAAGATAAACTATGTAATCACACTCTCTAGAGTATGATTCAGCAGAATGAATGAGTCACCCATGCCAGAGGAAGTGAAACATTCATAAAACTAGTCCACACTAGTTAGGGTTTGAGGAGGGAGTCCACCCAAAGACATACATCATGCTGAGAAATACGTGCTCCTGGGTCTGATGTCATCGCTTTAGGTAAAAAGATGCCGCAGAGAACAAATTTGTACTTTGAGTGAGACTGTGAGTTGTACTTCTTAAGTAAATAAATAAATATATACATACATAAATAATAAGCACAGAGAAGCTTATCACCAAGTAAACAGATCATGAACACCAACGTCCACATATCTGCCTTATTGGAAGTCACTGGAGACAAGGTTCCTATCGTGGAAGGTGGACAGCATGTGTGGCCTCGTGGAAGGATCTGGGGTAATGGGATAAATCAGATTGGAATTAAGATACTAACTTTTTTTCCTAATGGTGTAACCTTGGGCAAATGGCTTAATGTGTCCAACCCTTAGTTTCAATGCTTATGAAAGGGGAGTATTCAGTTAGCCGTTGGCTTTCCAGCAAGGCACTGCAGAGACCAACGGTTTTAGTGGAGTTGCCTTGTGGAGCCTTGGAGGAGAAAGGGCAGCTGCAGATCTCCCACCACTGTTCAAATAGAGTCCCACTTTCGTCATTTTTATATCACATAATGAGCTGTATTAAGATTTTTGTTGTTGTTGTTAAGGTTTTGGTGCTACAATAAAATGTGGGCACTTACAGACTAGAGGGTCTCAAAGATCCCTTCCCCACTCTGGTGGATGTGGGTCTGACAGCTCGGGACATCAGCGCGTAGTGAGCTACAGAGGGAGGTCGACAGAAGATTCCTCTGATGCCCTCAAAGAGCCACAGTAACTTGCTCTTAAGTGCAGACCAAGTTGGCCTTAGGTGTGTGCACTGGTTTGTTAGGGAAGCCGATGAAGATAGGTGTGTCCAAGGAACATGTGGTTATAGACATGTGAAGGTGTGCTTAGCAGGTGTCTTCACTGGAGAGAAATTTTCTACGCCTCTGACAGGTGTTCCAGCAGAGTTGTCCATTACTAATAAATACCCAGAGATTCTAAACTGGTCCTAGAGTCTAGACCTAGGACCATGGAATTCAACTGCAAAGGGATAAAGGCCAAAGTCTTCATTTGATGGACTAGCTTAAGAGTGTGGATTATTAGGAAAAGGCCTGGTGGCTGAAAAGTATTACCAATATGTCCAAAATTCTTAATAATAGGAATAATACACATAATAAAGTCTGTTGTGCCCTGGCACTTTGGGGATTGGAAAGCACATCGAAATTTAAAGAAAAACATCCTTTTTCCTGCAATGAAAATCAGACATCTAAAGGGATAAGACCCTTTAATGAGAACAAAGCAGGATAGGGAAACATAGTCTCTTTCCCACAGGCTGGATGTTCCAGAAATCAAGAGAAAAAAGTAGGGTGTGACAGAATTGCTTGCTTTCACTGATTTGGAAGAAAATTCAGATCTTGAATCATAAGGAAAAGATCAGCACTGAAGGAGTTTCTGTCCCTGCTATTTATGAAGCAGAGATTCCCCCTGGGGAATCAAAATAGGAATCTGGAGACTTGTTTCCTTTTCTCTATAAAAGCACCAGATAAGTTACATTTGAGATCAAACTTGATTCAAAATCATTTGTACTCTTTTTTTATCTTCATACAAAAAAGGAGATATCTTCTTTCATATTACTGGTCTCATATCAGAAACACTTTTCAGTTTTGGTTTCGATTTGGAATTCATTTGAATCTAGTCTTTTCTATACTCTGTCGTTCCAGAATGACTCATTTGATCGCCACTCCTTATTTCACTGAACTTCTAATCATGCCACAACACTATTTAAGAATATCCGTGGAATTCAACTGCATAAGGGGGAAAGGCCAACATCTTCCTAGGGCAGACATTCATTATTGCATGCCAGTCTTTAATTCGGGCTCATGTCTTTATGATCCAGAAGCACCAGGTTGCCCATTAGTCACCAAGCACATCTTGTAGCTTCCACTCATTTACCTTCTTCCTGAAGCTTTTCAAACAGTGGCACCCACGTAGAAAGAATCACCTTGCTCTGCTCCCAGAATCCTCTGTGTCCATGGTTGGCTCAGCCTGGATTCCACTTGTGCCTCATAAGCCATGTGTGTGACTCTTCTGCTATGCAGACAAGGAGAAGCATAAGGACAGGGGCTATGCCTATTCCTTTTTATACTTCTGGCATCTCACATAGAGCCTGTTACATGGTAGACGCTCAAGAAATTGTCATAGACAAAAAAAAATTTTTAATGAATGAATTCTCAGTTGCATCTCAAAATCAGGGGACCGAGCTGTCCTCCAAATGGTGGGCACTTCTTTTGTCCGTTTTAAATATGTAAGCTTATTCTACTGGTTGTAAAACAAAGGGTACTGGAAATCTTTT
>PITA01007085.1:50154-94538 GCA_004023965.1 Spilogale gracilis | reverse complement strand
TCTGTCTCTATAATTTTATTTTGAGAATGTTATATAAATGAAACCGTACGATACGCAATCTTTTGAGACTGGCTTTCACTCAACTAATTTGAAAGGACTATATTTTGATCCAGGCTTACAGAGCTCACAAAAACCCCTTCTTCCAGCATAGCATTAGGAAAATTCTTTAATTCCAGTTCCCCAAACACAACATAGCTTACCCCCCACATCTGTGAGATTTATATCAAGAGTAAAAACTGCGGGCCTCTATCCAACCTCTGGGATCATATGTGCCTTCTCCAGCCAAAAGAGTGATTAGAATTTTTCAGATCTCAAGCTGGGATTAGCATTTACAGGTCCAGAGGATAGAAATATATGGAAAATTTTCAGAAATGTTCTCTAGAAGTGTTTAACAACCCTGTCTGCACATTAGAATCACCCTGGGGAGCTTTTTAAAAATTCCCGCGCCTCTGATGAACCACAGACCAATTAAATCATGTGGGAATGGGGGGAGGAATAGATTTTGTTTTTAAAGCTCCACAGGCAATTCCACCTAGCTACTAATTATGAAAACTATTGCTCTAAAACAATTAGCTGCAATAGATGGTCTCAAAATTTGGAGTCACAGGAGTAAATCAGGCTTACCTGGGGAATGTGGGAAAACCACAAAAGCCCAGGCTCCTTTCTCCTTGAAGGACCCTGACCTTTGGGTGTTTCATTAGCTCCCCAGGTGGTTCTGATTCACACCAAAGTTGAGAACCACTGATTTAGAAACTCTGTCCTCACACTAAAATCACCTGCAGAGTTTTATTTAAATACTAATGTTCAGGTCCCCGCTGCCAGAATTTTTTTATTTCATTGTTCTAGGGTAAGGCCTGGGCATTAGTGTTTTGTTTTGTTGTGTTGTGTTTTAATGTCCTCAAGGTGTTTCTACTGTGCCTCCTGAGTTATATACCTCAGATCTGGAATTAAAAAACAAAATGCAAAAATAAGCACAAAGTGTATATTCATCTCTCCGGGCATTCTGGTTTTATTTAATGTCAGCTACTGGATGACTATGTAAATTTCCAAGACTTAGCCTTCCTGGAATTACATCAATACTCTACGTGGTCATCAAAGGTATAACCCAAACATTTATCCAGGGTTGCGTGTCCCTTACCAGTTCTCCTGCATACCCATAGTTAAGCCCTCTATTTTGGAAGTCAAGTATTTCCCTAGAAATGGAAATAAACTTACCAAGTTCTTGGCAACCTCTTCCCTTGCTGTCTTCTGGAAACAGAATTTTAAGCTGAATGGAGCAAAAGTGGAAATTACAAATCTAACTGGACAGGCAATAAGGGGGTGCATAAGGTCAGGAAGGGAGCATGCTCTGAGACCCTGTGAGGATCTCGGTCAGTGAGACTTGGATGTCTGCACTTACTTCATCTCATGCCCCCAGGAATCTTAGAAATTATCAGGAAATGTTAATAGCAAGGTTGGATCTATGCGATTTTGTAGGTCAGAAATGGTCTAATAATGGCAATTGCACAGGGTTCAACATCATACGAAAGACAAATGTCTCTTAACTATTTGGTCCAAAGCACGTTTTCTGTTTAGATTGGTAATATGGAATATGATCAATTCTTACTACCTGTCATATCATCCATAACACAGCATGTCACCATGAAAGCACAGGAGTGCCTGGGTGGCTCAGTCGTTAAGTGCCTGCTTTCGGCTCAGGTCATGATCCTGGAGTCCTAGGATCGAGCCCCGCATTGGGCTCCCTGCCCGGCGGACAGCCTGCTTCTCTCTCTCTCACTCCCCTGTTTGTGTTCCCTCTCTTGATGTGTTTCTCTCTATCAAATAAATAAATAAAATAAAATAAAAAAAAGAAAGCACATGTTCAGAAATATGTGACCAAAACCCTAATGTAATGGTTCAAGTCTTAGTTTTCAAAAGAAACGCTTGTATTGGTTTCAATTGCAGAATCTGATTCAGCAGGTCTAGGGAGTGTCCTAGAAATCCATATCAAGTACTGTTGGGAGAGCCTGAAACAGGTGCACTTACTACTCTAAGAAACACCAAACACAGGGAGCCATTTGGGCTATTGAGAAAGGCTGTCTGAAAACCCTGAATAGCCCTAAGGTGAGAAAGTTCTTACTGTGAGCTGCCTTTGTACCAGGCACTATTCTAATATATTAATATATTTGACCTTCACAACAGCTCTGTGATGCGTATACTATCGTTATTCTCAATTTACAGATGAAAAGACAGAGATACATAAACTTAAAATGACTTTCCTAATTTTAATTTATTTTACTCATCAATGACAGAGCTGGGATTTGAACCTAGGCAGCATTGGCTCCAAAATGAAAACAGTTTAATGGGTTTTTTGTTCATTTGTTTGTTTTTGGGTTTCCCTCCCAACCTCCCCCCAATTTAATGTTTGATGCCAGAGGCTACATTGAAATTTCATCAGTTAAGACTCAGGACTCTTTCTTTTAAGTGACAGGGTCAAACCCCAAACTAACTAAAACAGAAGACGGAAAAGGAATTTATTAGCTTACTGACTGACTAGAACTAAGTCTTAAGATGGGCTCATCATAGCTCTCCCCCCACCTCCACTCCTGTTTCCCTTCACAACCCCCCACTTAACAACTGCTGCCCTGTCTTTCTTGCTCCTCTGTTTTCCTAGGCTTACCTTCTCCAATGTGGTAGCAGAAACGACCCCTGGGAGTTCTGGTTTTCCACTATGATCATAGTTCCACTATGATCATAGTGGAAAACAGCAAGGTCATCTCCCTTCCACCATCATCAGGACTCTGGCTCGACTGAGGTCACATGCTCAGTCCCAACCCAATCTCCTGGTCCAAGGAATGGAGTATTGTGATGGGCCAGTCTGCTCCTTTCAATGAGAAAGACAGAACCATTAATTGATAGTCCTCCTACAAAAACTGGGAGGTAAGGACGAGTATTTCCCAAAACGAAATTGTATGAGCCCAACAAAGATTTTAATAATCTTGTAAAAATAAGGGTGATAATTGAATTATTCTAGGTCTCTCTTCTTCAATACCTATGCTCTACCCACAGCCCCCAACAAGTTTTATTGAGATATAGTTGACATGTAGCATTGTATTAGTTCCCTTCAGTTTCTCCTGGCTTCTAAGGTAAGTGTGGTCCATGCAATAAAGAACATTCCCCACCCACCACCCAGCTAGCCCTCCTAGAATAAGCCCTTTCCCACTCCCTCATACATTCACCCCCACGGTTCCCAATGGTGTGCCTCACTCCTTGTTTTGACAAGTATTAGACCCAATTTGTTCAACTACAGGTGCTGGAATGGGCTGACTTGGTACCCCTCCTCCAGGTACGTATGCCCAGAACCTCAAATGGTGGTTAGCCAAACTGGAAGGTCAGAGGCTGGGGCAGATCTTCTTGATCTCATCTGGGTCACGTTTAGCTTAGAAGCCAGGGCAGACTGACCTTGTTTTGTCACTGGACTGGCTGGGATGGAGCAGCCATGGAAGGCAAAAGCAAGGGAGGTCAGACCAGGGTTGTGACCCAGAATAGGCACTAACCTGGGTATAGAGGGCCCTTGCCTGTCCTTTTCCTTAGTCACCACTGATACCAGTTCTTGGCATGCAGTAGGTCCTGTTTAAACACTTAGTGGTTCGGGGCGCCTGAGTGGCTCAGTCAGTTACATGTCTGCCTTCGGCTCACCTCATGATCTCAGGGTCCTGGGATCAAGCCCCTCAACAGGTTCTTTACTTGGTAGGGAGCCTGCTTCTTCCTCTCCCTCAGCCTGCCATTCCCCCTGCTTGTGACCCCTCTCTCTCTGTGTGTCAAATCAATACATAAAATCTTTAAAAAACAAAACAAAACAAAAAAACAAAAACCCCCAAACACTTAAAGGATGACAAATGAAAAAATCAGACCTGATGTTTTTTTTTCTCTCATTATTCCCATAGGAGGAGTCCCAATGGAAAAGCTGGCAGCCTATGGCTCATCCAAGGCAGCTCTGACCATGTTCTCAGCAATCATGAGACAAGAGCTTTCCAAATGGGGAGTTAAAGTCTCTGTCATCCAGCCTGGAGGCTTCAGAACGAGTAGGTGTCTAAGTCCAAGAGCCCCTCTGTGTTCACCTTGAAAGGGATGCTGAGGGTCCTCTAGACGTGGTTTTGGAATATACAGGTAAAGTTTAGTGGGGTGGGGTCCAGAGCTGACGGCCAAGAAAAAATTCTTGAGATGTCTTTGGGGGCAGAGCCAGTGTTTTTATTAAAGCACTAGGACAGGACTGGGGGGCAGAAAGAGCTGTTGCCCTGGGGGTTGTGAGGGGTGACTGAGTCTATACCTGGGAGTTGGGGGAGGTAAGGAAAAGGGAGGTTTCAAAAGGATGTTCATGTGTTAAAGAGGAATGTCACACACATCCCACCCAGGAGTGGGGAGGAGGGAGAGGGGGAAGCTCAGAGAAGTTAAGAGCCACAGAGGCGGTATGAGTCCGAGATGGGATTTAGATCTGCGTCACCCTAACAATTTCATTGTGTGTGGCCCCAAAGTGGCAGGGGATGGGTTTGTGGGTGTCAAAAGTGGCAGATGAAGGTTGACAAAAGTCTGGTGGCTTTGTCACCAAGAAAAAGAATGTCGGGGACTCTGCACAGAGTATCCACAGAAGTGGTTAGAAAGTCCATAAGGTATTTAGAGATGGAGGAAACGGAGAGGAAAGGAATCCCTCAGCCTGCAAAAGCAGAGTGGGGGACAGTTAGCTGGAGGAACGACAGTTCACACATGTTGTTCAAGACTCAGAAGTCTCTAGAGTGTCAGGGTAACCATTTCTTTAAGTGTGGCCTTCTGCCTTCATGAGCAATTGAAATCTGTTTGCATTTCTGTGAGTGTCATTGGATGTCACTAGCTTACATTTCACAACCAGGTCCCCCCCCCCCCCCCGCCTCCCTCCACAGACCTGATATCCTTGAGTCACCACGCTAGTACCAAGGCTCATCCCACAGCAGTCCCAGAGCAATCACACACTTTGCTGGAGGGAGCATGGGGTGCTGCCTCTTTTCTGGAAAGTCATCTGGCAGGAGGTGTTGAAATTCAAAACACAGGTGGCTTTTGGCTGGCTAAGCACATTGTGGGGGCTGCCCACACACCTAACAACCGTGCAATATAAAAGGGTGCATTGTGCAAGAGTATTTACTGCGGCATCATGGAAATGTTGAAACCTAGGAAGGACTGCAAAGTCCTCTGATAGAGAATTGGTTGCCTAAAGGCTATTCAATGGGAACTTTCCACTGCTCTGCTTTAAATCTGTAGCCATCGACTATCAGAAGCAGGTCTGCGATTTATTACTAAGCAAACAATCAAAACTTTGGAAAACATGTATAGTATGATCCTTTTTTGTTTTTGTTCATTCCTGGTAATATAAAATTAAGCCAAAGCCTTCTATGTGCATATATGTTTGTATGAACTAGGAGGGAGTATAGAAGGACACACAAAACTATAGTTACTTTAGAGGAGATCAATTTTAAAAACATATACATCTCATTATTTTATGTAATGAGCAAGCATTGCTACTATATTTTAAAGTAAATATATATAATTAAATATACATGACAAGCAACCATTGCTTCTATATTAAATGTTCATATATTTAACCACATATAATTTATCTGTTAAAACTTCAATGTATAGTTAAGGTATATTTATTATATATTGCTTAAAATTATCTGTATTAGATAGCTAAGATGATAGTCAACATTGTATATTTTAGACATAGAAGTATCATTTCTATATTAAAAATTATATATGTGTATGTGTATATATCCATGTATATTTTATATATATTATATTGTATATGTTACATTTTATATTGTATATAATAATCATGAAAATGGATGTAGTAGAATGCTGTGGCAGCACTATTTGTAAGAATCCCAAATTGGAAACCACGCAAATACCCATCACAGTATAATGGAAACATAACTAATGGCATATTTACACAATGGAAAACTGCACTGAAGGGAATGAACACAGAGTACATGAAGGAATCTCACGGTGTAATGTATGATTCCATTTACATAATGTCCAAAGCCAGGCAAAACTGCTCTATTCTGTTAACTGGGACACTGGCTCCTGGGAAGGGGGCTGGGTGTGGGGGAGTTTCATGGTTGGTTTGCTTTCTCGTTTTGCTGCTGGTTGCATGGGCTATTCAGTTTGTGGAAACCCAGTCATGTGTGAATTTTTCTGTATGTATGTCGAAAAAATTAATACCATTTAAAGCACATTTTAAAAAAAAGGTGTTTGGGAACCCCATCCTTGCCAACAGAGGCCAATTCACAAGAGCTGCTTCCCTTGTAGGGGTCGGATATGCCCTATCTGGACTCCCCAGTATCTGAGCACCCCCCCCCCTTCTTCTCACATCACAGATATCGCAGGCACCAGTGAAGCATGGAGCAAGGAGGAGAAGGACATCCTGGACCACCTTACCTCCGAGGTGCAGGAGGACTATGGCCAGGACTATATCCTTGAGCAACGGAACTATTCTGAGTTCATCAACTTGAAGTCCCAAACAGATATGTCCCCTGTGCTCCTGGACATCCGACATGCCGTGTCTGCTAAGAGCCCCTTTGCCTTCTATGCGCCAGGTGCAATGGCTTATTTGTTGCTCTGCTTTGCTTCCTTTAGTCCTACTAGCATATATGATTATTTAAGCAAAAAATTGTTTAACTTTGGAGGGGGCATGCCCAGAGCACTAACTAAGCAGTCCTAACTGAAGAATAAGACACATGGGCAAATATGTGGGAAATGTTAGTCTTGGAATGAAAGGAAAACTTGAACTTGCCATTAAAGTTGTGGTTTCCCACCTTGCATTCCCTGTGAATTCTGTTGTTTGAATAGGACTTAGTGGTGAGAAGGCTGGTGGGTGGAAATGACCACCATGAAGGTGTTAAGTGGGTACCCTGCTCTGCAGAGATACGTTTCAGATATTCTCTCATCTAGTTCTCATCAGAGAGCCAAAGTATGTATCTCCAACCCTACTTAACAGGTAAAGGAATTAAGGATCACAGAGAGTAAGTTGCTACAGAGCTAGTAAAAGGCAGTCAGAATTGAATTGAAATCCAGGTTGCTCCTCTGCTGCCTGCCAGGAGAGGAGGAAGAGAAAGAGATTATGGGAAAAAAATGAGGTAGGGAAGGGAAAAAAGGAGGAGGAACTAGGACCACAGTCAAATGGAGTTCTTCTCACTGTGGATTGATAGCCTGCTGAACCTACTATGTATACCAGGTAGTGATTCCTGTATGTTAATAGCACTGCAGGAACCTCCTCTCCTTGCCTCTACCTGGAGCCCTGGAGGTAAGAGGATGAAGTCTCCCATCTCAAGCAGGGCCCCAGAGGCCTTTTGGTGACCCTCCATCTGAGCATCCCAGGATGGAAAAGCCAGCATCATCACCTGGAGAAGCCAGCCAAAGGGATCGAGGCCAGATACCAAGAGAGGCAGGGTCAAGTTCACCCATGAGAGGCAAAAAAGGAGGAGCTGTTGAACAGGGGCACAGAAAAGGAACTAGGAAAAATAGCTTGACATGAGGGAAGCAGAGGTCCAGACATTGCAAACGTCTTTGTCCCATTTCCTTTCTGGAATGTACGGGTTCTTTTTCTATTTTCCAACCTCCTGGAGATTTTAGAATAGACAAACTGGCGATGTTCTGCAGTACACCCCCCCACCCCAAATAGGAAATAAGGTGGTAAGATGCATAGTTGTGAAATTATTAATATGATTAAATTTTAATAGCTGGTCACACCAACTGCCTGGCAATTCTCCATCATTGCTTTATGGGAGAAAAAAAAAAAGAAAAACAAATCAAGCTTTAACCATTGATTTCCAAAACAGGTACTTTTTGGAGATAAGAGTTGTCAAGACCGAAGCTTTCATTTTCATACTTCAGATCTTGAGAGGGCAAAGGTTTGTGTAACCAGAATTTGGAGGACTGAGGATTATGTGTTTCAATATAAGTCAGTGGTTCTCAAAGTGACCCCTCGACCACAGCATCAGCATCCCGAGAACCAATTAGAAGTGCAGATTCGCAGGAGCCAACACAATGCATTTTAGGTTCCTATGGTTCCTGTAATTATTAAAAACTTAGCAGTTAAAAATATATTTATTATTTTACAGTTCCGTAAGTCAGAATTCTGAAATGGCCTGTACAGGGCTAAAATCAAGTTGTCAGTAGAACTGTGTTCCTTCCGGAGGCCCTAGGGGAGAATTCATCTGTTGCTTCTTCCGGCTTCCACAAGCCTCCTGTATTCATTTCCTTGTGGCTGCATCACTGCAACCTCTGCTTCTGTGGTCTCTTCTGACTCTGCTTCCTTTTTCATAAGGACTCTTGTGATGGCACTGGGCCCACACATAATCCAGAATAATCTCCTTTATCTCAAGATCTTTTTTTTTTTTTAAGATTTTATTTATTTGACAGAGAGAAACACAGCCAGAGAGGGAACACAAGCTGGGGGAGTGAGAGAGGGAGAAGCAGGCTTCCTGCTGAGCAGGGAGCCCGATGTAGGACTCGATCCTGGGTCTCCGGGATCATGACCTGAGCCGAAGGCAGTCACTTAACCAACTGAGCCACCCATGCGCCCCTTATCTCAAGATCTTGAACTTAATTGCATCTGTAAAGTTCCTTCTGCCATATGAGGTCACATAGTCACAGGTTCTGGGGATTCATGTACCACGACCATTACTAGGGACCTTTATTCTACTGATCACATCCACTGAATCAGAAATTTTGCGGGTGGTCCCAGCAACTTGTATTGTACTGAACCCTCCAGGTGATGTACACCCATGTTTGAGAACCCCTGCTCCAGGCCACAGAAAGCGGGGGAAGTTCTTTGAAGACAGTGGGAGGGAGCTGGAGACAGGTGGAGCAGTGCCGGGCAAATACACCAGCCCTTAGAAATCTAGTGTGGGGCCTACTTTCTGTTCTGATGAAAACTCCATGAGGTATGGGGAGAAGGTGCTGGATACAGACCCAGAGGCTCTGAGAATCCTAGATCAGAGAAGCTCTTAATTGGTTCCCCCTAGGAGGGCTTCTCACTGCCTTGGGGTTACCTGGGAGGGAATTATACCATAAGGTGGTCTATTTAGCCAGAGAAAGACTGAAAACCTCTTCCTACCACCCCTATCTTGAATCCCTTGGGTCTGGGTGGGAGTGGGGAGGTCTGGAAAAGTTGCTGAGGCTCCTGGGGACAATAGAGAAAAGAGCTAAGAATGAAGTGCTGGGGGCTGAAGTGAGAATAAGAAATCCAAGGGAGGCCAGTGAGTAAGAGACAATGCCACATCCTTGTTGCTAGGCAAATACACCAGCCCTTAGGAACCCAGACTCAGAGGATAAGAGAAGGAGAAGGGGGGAGAATCTTGCATGCCACTTCATGTTCATTGGGAAGACCCTGTTTTAAAGCAGCACAGATTGTTACCTGAAAGTATCAGTAAGCATTCAAACATATTTCTTTTTTTCTTTTTTTAAAAGGTAGGCTCCTTGTCCAACATGGGGCTTGAACTCATACCCTAAGATCAAGAGTCACATGCTTTACCCATTGAGCCAGCCAGGTGCCCCTAAACATATTTCATTTTGAGCACAATACCTATAGTTTCTCAGAAAACAAGAGAGACAAGAATTACATACAAAGCACCTCCAGGCCCTGGCCATGTCTGTCCAGTATTTGTGTCCCTGGTTTACCATAGAAACCATAAGAGTTAATGGCAGAGTGAAAGTCCTCAATACTCCCAAATTTTGACCAGCATGATGAACAAACAGGCAATTCAATAACAGAGCTCTTGGCAAAAATATTTCATCCTCCCAGTCCTGCTCTTCTGCCCAAGGGCAGGATACAAGGTATGCGTGCTACCTGGTCACACAGCATCACATGCAAATTGCATATATAAAACCTCGCCCACTCCTCTTTATCTCTTCCTTTTCTATATTTTCTCAATGCTGGAAGCAGGAAAGTGGAGGCCACTTTTACAACACACCTGGGGTAAGAAGGAGGAATCAGGAAAACATCCAGCGAAAATATGATTTCTTTATTACATAAGGAGCTGATAAATGCCTACAAATAAACCGTACTTTTGAATGGAACATTAAATTTCATCAGTTTCATTATACTGGTGGTAAAGACCATGTTTTAGAATGCTCCTCTGGATGGTCTAATTCTGAGGAAGAATAATCCCATGCAGACAGCTCTGTGGAGTGGTGATACCTCCTGCCCAGTGAAAATCCCCAGTCCAGGTCACATTTAGTGGTCCACTCAGGGACTTAGGTCATCTGCTCTGGAGTGACTCAAAATAAAGTGCTTCTCTACCTATTTGTCTTATAACCCAATATGTCCCTCCAGGATCTCAGGCTTGGGGATGACCATGGCAGGACTGGATGGGTGTTTCTGAGTCTCAGTTCAACTCCCAGCTCAGAATTCCACATGAAGAAATAAAAATCAAAAGGAAGAGAGATTGGAAACTAATTTGAAGGCTAAAAAGAGGGACCTCTCCCTATATTTGTAGTCTGAATTTGCATACTCTTCTGCCTGCTCAGTATCCTCTTTTAGGGGATCTTGTCATTTAAGAGATCCCATCTCCTTACCATAGGGGTAATCATGTGATCCAGGCTGGCTTGTACTCTTGGCTCAACTTGAACTCTTGGCTCCAGAGATTGGTTTGAGGGTAGGCTCCTGACCCAAGAAGAGCCAGTCATGGGGCGCCTGGGTGGCTCAGTTGGTTAAGCAACTGCCTTTGGCTCAGGTCATGATCCCGGAGACCCTGGATCGAGTCCCACATTGGGCTCCCTGCTCGGCCGGAAGCCTGCTTCTCCCTCTCTCTCCCTCTACTTGTGTTCCCTCTCTCGCTGTGTTTCTCTCTATCAAATAAATAAAAAAAATCTTTAAAAAAAAAAAAAAAGAAGAGCCAGTCATGGCTCCCAATGGTGGAAATATTGCTAAGGCAATGGGAAAAAAAGGGTATCCTTCTAGAACCCTCCAAAAGCCCACCAACAATGAAGCCAGGAGAGAGGAAAATGGAGCAGAATCATGAAAAAAAAACCAAGGTCTGATAACACAGATTGAGCTCCTTGCTAGCTACACCTGCAGATACACCATTTAGATTGATTTCCAAGTTGGGTGAGCCAGTACTTTTCCTTTTAACTATTTCAGGTGAGTTGTCTATCTTTTGCAGCAGAATTAATTCCTGAAAAATACATACTCTAGGGAAGAGTTCAGTGAAGAACAAGGAAAATAATGCTGGACAAAAAAAAAAAAAAACAAAACACAACAAAAAAACATGGCTACAGTGTTCTAGGGTAGAAAGAAATGGATGAGACTAAAGAAAATAAGACAGGAGTTAGAGTTGGTATTACCACTCAGTGGCCTTCTCCCACAGAAAAGCAATTTTTCTATTAAAATTTCTTTTGAGGTTTTATCGACACGGTCTGTGAGCACAGTCCCTCTGGAATAGGCGAAACAAAATCCTTGCCGAGCCTCATGGTGCAAACCAAATATTTCAGCTGATGGCTGGTAGTCCTAAACTACTGGAATGATGTTTGGCTAGGATAACAGTGTAAGGTACATTGTGTCTAGAGGGATAAGACATTCTGTTCATCATAAAACTTATTTACCATATTGCAAAATGTGAGGATGACCAAAGTGAGAATCCCAGTTTATCATGGGAAACAGGAAGATTAATAAACAAACTCAAGGCTTTTGTCCTAAATTATTTTACTTACAGGATATTCCATTCATGTTCAGGGTGTTCTGGCGACCTGGTAATCACCCCGCAAATTTTACCTATTTAGATCTACTTTCTGGGCTTCCTCAGAAGCTATTTTCATACTAGGCAGTGATCCGTTGATGGATATGATGTAGCCTTTCTCTTTGGCATTGTCCTATGTTCTTTCTCCTGACTATTCAAGATGAATTCCATAGAGAGTAGGTCCTAATGTGAAACATGCTATTCTTTGGTCTGGGTACAATTTCTATGTAAGCCTTACATATTTGCACAAAAAGATTTCATTAATAAACTCAAAATTTGCACTTTCACCTTGAATACCCATGGTAAATAACAAAACTGGTCTGAAAAGTCGTTAAGAGGTCTAGGCCAATACATGTCATTGCCATTGTAATGGTGGATTTTGAGGGGGTGGGAGAGGGTGATGCTGCCCAGTGTCTACTTGACTTCCTATTTGGAAGCCATTCCCCATGTGTGAGATTTGGTGGACAGCAATGCTTTCCCTCCAACTACAGGAGACTGAAGATCTAAATGCTGCTTCTGCCCACATATCAGCCTCTAGGATTTGGGTATAATGAACCACTTTATGTTCCTTCCTAGAACATGGAATGTCAACTGAGGCATATGAAAAGTAATGGTGGCACTCTCCCACAATGATGGTTGTGTTTCCTTTTGCTTAACCCTGTTAATTAATTTTTCAAGTCTGATCCTTCAACCTTCCTTTGATGATGTGAAATAAATAAATAAATAAATAAATAAATAAATAAATTTTGTTGCAAGACAGGGGACTCTGCTGCTTGCAATCACGAGCATTTTAATTTAATCCTCCTCTGCCTCCTCCTCATGTATCACAGCATTTTTGTAGACTCACTCCTAGTACACAGCTCCACAACTTCATGGGTCCTCAAGGTGAATGGCATCAAGAAGGACGCACCCTTTACAAAGAGGGATGGCATGTGTTTTCCCTATATAGCATGCCAATAGCCCTTTCCTCCTCTCTGCTCTGTCTAGGGCTCTCTCCCAGCAGCATAACTGCAGCAGGATGGGGCCCGAGGAAGGTCCTCGATTCCCATCTCTTCTTTTGGGTTTGTACTGAGAAATGTCTTTATAAAACCCCTAGACAGAAGGCTTTGGGCTGTGACGTGAGGGGCAGGTTGGGAGAGATGAACAGAAGAGGATTTTGGAAGGAGCTCGTTTCAAGGGAGGCATATACAAAGGCCTGGTGGCTCTACTAGTCTCTCTGCTTTAAGGTCAAAGGAGCACTCTCTCCTCCCCCTGCACAGTGATTTGTTTTTGTTTTGAGTGGAATACTAGTTAATATTGCTTCAATATTATGTCACATTCTTGGTGTCTGAGTGGGCAGGTGGTATGTTGTGGGCATTTGGGATGTATGTGTCCCCTCAAAATTCCGATGTTGAAATCCTAACTCTCAATGTGACAGTATTAGGTAGAGCTTTGGGAGGTAATTAGTGCTTTTCTCTCTTACCACGTGAGGACACAATGAGAAGAAAGACATCTCCAAGCCAGGAAGCAGACTTTCTCCAGTCACCAGATCGGCCAGCACCTTGGTCTTGTCCTTCTCAGGCTCCAGAACTATGAGAAATAAATGTTTGTCATTTAAGGCACTCAGTGTGCGGTGTTTGTTACAGCGGACTGAACAGATTAAAACATGCTGACTTGGGTTCAAATCTTGAGTCTGCTTAGCTGGAAGACCTTAAGCAAGCCGTTTAACTTCTCTGCATCTTGGGTTATTTTTTTCTTTTTACTCCAAATGTAGGGGCAGTGGTAATGTTAATCTCATGCAGTTGTTGTGATGATTAAATAGAATAATTATGCCAAAAGATTTAGGTAGTGCCTGGCATTTAACATGGGCCCTATAAATGGAATAATAGTAGTTGTTTAGTTCCCCTTTTCCTGGGAGTGATTTTACCATGAACACAGGTCACACTGGTGTGTTCTTTCTAGGTAGAGGTCAGATGGGGGGAAGGCCAGTATTGCTCTGTGTTTTTGCAGCCAGGACTTTAGGAACATTCTGCTCCAAAAGGGCATTTTCAATGCCAGTTGGCTAATGCCTCTCCACAAGAGCACAGGGGAATCTTTCATTGACAAACAATGAAGTGTATACCTTCTACTCTTCCTGGTAAGAATCCCGACTGTCGTCTCTTTTTTAAAGCTAACAATCATTTATGACTTGCTATGTGCCAGGAACCATTTAATCCTTACAATAACTCTATGACATATGTACTGTTATCATCTCTATTTTTTAGATAAGAAACTAGGCTTATAAAACTTGCCTAAAGTCACACTTCAAAGCTATTATGTAGTAGAAATATTTTTTTTTAATTGTGGTAAAATATACACAATATAGGGGCACTTAGGTGGCTCAGTCTATTGTGCGTCTGACTCTTGGTTTGGGATCAGATCATGACCTCAAGGTTCTAAGATCAAGCCCCGTGTCAGGCTCCATGCTCAGCAGAGAATCTGTTTAAGGTTATTTCCTTCTCTTTCTCTCTCTACCTACCCCCTGCTCAAGTGCATTCTCTCTCTAAAATAAAATCTTTAAAAATATATATACACAGCATAAAATTTGTCATTTTAACCGTTAAGTGTACAATTTAGTATTGAGTATCTATTCAGTAGTCAGTATCTTCATAATGTTGTACAACCATCACCTCTATCCACCTCCAGAATTTTTCATCATCCCAAGGGTTGAACTTTTTAAGCCAAGTTTGTTCAACTTCTAACTTGTGAAAGGACCTGGCATGCAGTGGTTAAGTGTACAAATTCATCTGGGTTTCCAATCTCAGTTCTGCCTTGATGAGCTATGAGATCTTGGAGAAGTCACTTGATTTTTCTAGTGCTTCCATATCTTGATGTGTACATGGAGAGGGTGATTATCAATGGTACCTATCTCACAGAGTGGTTATAGTATTAAATAATTTAATACATATTAGGTATTAGGTATTAGAATCTATCTGGGAAATAGTAGGCATACAATGAGTATTCGTTATTATTATTCCATATTGCTAATTATAGGGTACTGTAGTAGTGATGGGTGGGGGGCTAGAACATGAGCATTGTATGAAGGAATGAATGATGATGATTTGCAGAGTGGGCTTGGGCTTGGGATGATATATTGTTTCCTGACTTAACACTGATGGAGTTTCTGTAAGTCACTAAAATCTCTGATGTTGAAAGGCAGTAAGATCTCTCTTACTGCTAGATAACCAGGTAGCCTGAGCAGGATACTGATAATACATACCTTCATCTCTACTGGCTTCCCTGCAGATGGAGAGCCTAGGATGAGCTAGAGAATGCAAGCCTGTCTAGGTACCTACCTCAAAGACCTCTCCTACTCTGGACTCCAGGTCGGGAACAAAGAACTCAGGACTTGGTGCCACCTCTGCTCCTCCTTCCACAGTGGCAAGGAATAATTTCCAGAAGACGTTAAAATCTCATACAATTACCCAATGAACACACACCAAAGATTTATTTAATTCATTCATGAGAGGGCCAGTGGAAAACCAGAGAATCAGCAAAACCTCTATGGCTTAGCCATGAAGAAAGACCTAAATAAATACCATCTGTCATTGAAGGAAGGTGAAAAGGCAAAGAAAAGTTGACATCAAAGAGGTCTATTTTTTTTTTCTCCATCCTAGGCAGATGTTCACTTGCTCGTTCTAAGTCAGGATTTTGTAGATAAGCTCCATGGCTTCAAAGCACTTTATTTCACATTGTTGGGTTGTTCAGGCTGCATCGGGTATAGAGTTTTATGTTAAACACATGAGGAACTTGGAAGTGTATAGGGAATTTGTTTTTAGTTATGGCAGGTGCTGCTAGTGACCTTACAGAGGTGTATGGTCCGTCCATCTGGTAAATGGACCTTATGTAATCAAGAGAAATGGGAAGATTAGGAGCCAAGGAGAAACAATCATCCCTTGTCGCATATGGGGCATCAAGTTTCACTGAAGCCCACTGGAAGCTGTCGCAGAGTGTCTCCCCAGAAAGATCACGAGATCTTCTGGTACTACTTTGTAATGAGTTTCCTAAGTGAGCTATAGCAGGACCTATGCAGATCTTCCAATAAAGGCGTGCCCATCTGTAGTAGAGAGAAGACTTAAGCAGTGTGCTCGTGTCCTTTGTTGAAATGTTCTTTCTTATAATTATGCTTTCTTAAAATAATTATGCGTTTTAAATTGTCAAAATTTCCTGCTTGGAAATTACAGTTGACATTTATATTTCTATGCAGAATTGGGAAAAAGTTGGTTTCATGTTTGAAATAAGGCGAAAAGAACAATAATTCAGTGTCATTTTGGTATTTTGTTTGTCCTGATTGAAATAATAAAAGGGGACAGAACTTATCCCTCTAAGGACAGCTATAAATGGACAACTGAAGAAAAGTGCAAGGAGACAGAGCCCAGAAGATGAGCAGGTAATACCTTGCACCATGATCTGTATGCAGTAAAGGAAAAGAAGATGGGGCTCATCTCTATTGGTGTCCCGTGACTTTTACTTCACTGTTAACCAACAACGAAATTCCTGCCTTGTTGAGCGATGAGAGACAACTCCATTTTGATAGATTCTGAAGCAACAACACTGAGTGAGCAGCTGTGGGAGGCAGGAGTAGATCCAAAATAAAGGAGACAGCCCCTGTCTTCCCAGAACTCACTGTGTGCTAGACAGGAATATATCACGACTTTGCTCAGACTTCAGAGAGTCGGTGCCCACAAAGACACTGCAGATGAGAGAGCATCGATATGAGAAACATCCTAAGACTGAAGACAAGAAGATTAAAAAAAAAATACTTGCACATACTAATCAAAAGGAACTTGGTATAGCTATACTAATACCAAAGCAAAGCCTAAGGGAAGAAGCATTTCATACATTATCTATCCCGCACACCCCAGCTGGAGCCCAGAGGCTTTGCTCCGTTACTCTAGGCTGCTCTCCCTTCTCTGACCTACCCAGTCCACTTTGGCCATCCAACCCATACTGTTAGCAGGAGGGAGTCCTGATTCACATCAAACCCTAGTTTTTCTCTTTCATCTCTCACTCATTGCATTAGCAACTCCTTCTCCCGCGCAAATTTTACCTGAGCTCCTAACTCTGGCAGGTGTGGTCCTAGGCGATGGGGGCATATCTGGGAACAAGTCAGATGGATCCCTGCTGTCCTAGGAAATAACAGTATGATGGGGAAGACAAACAAGCAGCAGCTTAATAAATAGTTGTTTGATGTGAATGTGTGATCAGTAGTATTGAAGTGTGAGTGCCAGGGAGCTCCAGACCCCCATTACAATGGGTTCTTGATTTTAGCTTATTGCTACCAGGGCTCCAACCACCAAGCCAAGCACCACTGGCTCTTCTAAAAAGAAGCCCATAAGTAAATTTGTTGACAGTGGGCCCCAAGAAGTATCAGAAGGTAACAGCTCTCCCCTAAATAACTGTCTGACATTTTAAGCTAACTCAATTCTGATTTAATTCTAACTTAGATGTCTGCTGCTCCTAGACTGAGAAATGACTCTAGTACCCATCTGGCACCTGATGGGGACATATGATGCTGCAGACCTTGGTCTTAAAGTCAGCCCCAAAGTAGGGGTTCAGCACCCAGGTCTACAAGCCCCGGGCCACAAGGAGGAGGCTGTGTTCTGGCCTGAGGTGACAAGCCACAGAATCAGTTTCATCCAGGAATTGGTTCTGAAACACCAAGACACAATCCAGGTGGCAGAGGACCAACGAAGGTGAGGGCATCTTTGGCCAAAG
Organism: Spilogale gracilis; assembly: GCA_004023965.1. NCBI lineage: Eukaryota > Metazoa > Chordata > Mammalia > Carnivora > Mephitidae > Spilogale > Spilogale gracilis. The sequence goes on along the minus strand of PITA01007085.1, from coordinate 77,058 downwards.
GTGAGTGGATGATGTAACTTGGGCACAGGGGCTGTGACTGATTTTACACTGTTGCTAAACATGACATAATAGGCCTCACTGAAAGCTGGCTTATGCCTTTAGGCAGCCTTCTAAAACTTCGCCATCACCTTCTGGGACCTCAGGACCCGGCATCCTGCCAAAGTCAGTGTCCCTTCCTATTTTCCCCAGGCTGAATTTCAGGGTGGAGACGAGCCCCCACGGAGCCTTTTGCAAATGAGCAAACAATTTAACACTGTCTGCCAGAAAGACACAGTCCCAAAGAGCCATTGCTTGGTAGGGGGCTGAAGGCCGGATATCAGGCCCCTGTTACTGCCTTAGCAGGGTATACTGGAAAGGGCATAAGCTGCAGAAGCATGACTGTCAGCCTTGCCAAGCTTTATGGTCTCCAAGGATAGTTTCCACCATCTCTTTCTTAGAATGCATCCTGTAATGCCCTAGTTAGTTCCAGACTCAAGATGATGAGCAATTGCTACTGGAGAAGAAAATGTAGCCGTCGGCTTTGACCCTACCTCCCTGCAAGGCCTTCTGCTCTCGGGGCAGCAAAAATAATTCTGGATCCTAAGCAGCAATTCATCAGGTAAGGAATAACAGCACAGACTCTGATAAGACAACCAGAAGGCAGGGCAAGCAAGTTTGGGGTGCTAAAGCCCAAACAAGAACCAGGAGTGGTTGCTCTTACCTTGCCATCCTAACATCTAGCAAGATGCAGCCTAGCAGGCTTTTCCAGTGAAAGGGGACGAGGAGACCGGGCTGGGAAGGCAAGAAGAGAATGGGTGGAGCAAGGTGCTGGAGGGGCATGAAGGGAATGGTGCAAACATAGAGGGGAAGGGTCTCAACAAGGATAGAAAAGTGAGCGAGCATGAAGGATGTGGGAGGGTTGTAGAACAGGGGGAGGAGGAATCTTGGCTGCATAACATTTTACCTCTTCCAAGTTGGAGTTAGTACAATCCAGGGCGCTAAATGTGTCAGTGGTCCAGAATGGTTATGGAAAACCGCTCTGAAGAGGGAACATTTAGGGTGAGAACAAATGTTGAGGAGGAATTAGATGTAATAATTTCTAACAGAGATTTTTAAAACTGAATATGGTTTTATGTATGTTACACATACACACACTTGCCTCAAGTATATGGTTCAATGAATTTGGGAAGTGAATACATCTGTATAGCCCACACTGGTTAGAGTAGGAATCAAGATTCACTTCTGTTCCTATAGATATCCTGTTGTTCCTAATCCATTTGTTGAGAAGACTTTACCTTCCCCCCCGAATTGCTCTGACACCTCTGCAAAAAAAAATTAGTGACCATATAGATTTGGCTCTATTCCTGGATTCTCTTCTATCTCATTGATCTATTTGTCTCTCATTGATCTATTTGTCTCTCATTGATCTATTTGTCTATCCTGTGCCATTGACATGTAGTTTTTGTTTCTTATTTTTCTAAGTCTTTTATTGGATAAGTTTTAACCCCTTTTTTTCCCATAACCCAGCCATCCTATCCCTCTCCCCATCCCCCCAGTAACCCTATTTGTTTCCTGAGGTTAAGACTCTCTTATTAACCCCTTCTTTTTAACTTGATGATATTCTATTTCAATTCCTTTGATGGTTACTCAAAGTTTTATCATGTATACTTAATGTTCTATTTTGAAAAATAATATTCACATAAATTTGTCTTTCTAGTCCTTTCTTGAATAAGATGAGGATATTAAGATAATTTAACCTCCTTGAAAATGTTATCTTACTCATTTTTCATAGTTTTTTTTCCCCTGGTATTATTTTAAAAAACAAATAATTAGACTATTTATAATCAATGCACATTTAAATTATCTAAATAATCACACAATTTACAATCAATGCATATTTAGTTTTCCAGCCCATTTTTACTGATTCCTGTCCTAATTCTTCTTGCATGACACAACTTTAATTTCCTAAATTCATTCTTTAATACTTCTTTCCGGAAGGGTCAATGAAGATTGATAGTTCTTGATTTCTGAGTATGTGAAAAAAAAATTTCAATCCAGAATTCTATACCTAAATGACCTATTATCAAGAGATTCTGTTTCTAAACTTGCAAGGTCTACCTCCCAAAGGATTCATCTTGTCCAGATGAACTAGTTTTGTGTGTGTGTGTGTTTATGATTTAAGAGAAGTTTAAGGGTCATAGCAAAATTGAAGAGAAGGCACAGATTTCACAGATATCCCCCTTTTCCACACTTACATAATGTCCCCCTCTATCAACATGTCCCACTAGAGGGGAACATCTGTTACAAATGATGAGCCTGCATTGACACATCATTTTTTTTTAAAGAGTTGATTTATTTGAGAGAGAGAAAGAGTGTATGTGCATTAACGGGGGGAGAAGAGGAGGAGGAAGAGAAAGAATCCTTAAGGAGATCCTGTGCTGAGCATGGAGTCAGATGTGGGGCTTGACCTCATGACACTGAGATCATGATTTGAGCTGAAATCAAGAGTCCGACACTCAACCAGTTGAGCCACCCAGGTGCCCCTGCCATGACACATCATAATCACCTAAAGTCCACAGTTTACCTCAGGGTTCACTTTTGGTGTTATATATCCTGTGGGTTTGGAAAATGTATCATCACATCTATCTATTACTGTTGTATCATGCAGAATATTGCCACTGCCGTAAAAATCCCCTGTGTCCCATCAATTCACCCCTCTTCCCCTCACCCCTTCCCCAAACCCTGGAAACCACTGATCATTTTTTTTTCATTTTTTTTTTTTTAAGATTTATTTTTGGGGCGCCTGGGTGGCTCAGTTGGTTGAGTGACTGCCTTCGGCTCAGGTCATGATCCTGGAGACCCGGGATCGAGTCCCACATTGGGCTCCCTGCTCGGCGGGAGGCCTGCTTCTCCCTCTCTCACTCCCCCTGCTTGTGTTCCCTCTCTGGCTGTGTTTCTCTCTGTCAAATAAATAAAAATCTTTAAAATTTAAAAAAGAAAAAAAAAGATTTATTTTTAAGTAATCTCTACACCCAATATGGGGCTTGAACTCACAACCCTGAGATCAAGAGTTTCATGCTCTACCAACTGAGCCAGTCAGGCACCCCAATCACTGATCTTTTTACTGTCTCCAAAGTTGTGCCTTTTCTATAACATAATATTGGAGGAATACAGTATGTAGGCTTTTCAGATTGGCTTCTTTCACTTAGAAATATGCACTGAAGCTTCACTATGTATTTTCATGGCTTCACAGCTCATTTCTTGTTAGTGTTGTAAATAAACTGGCTATATCACAGTTTATTTATCCACTCAGTTACTGAGGGACATCTTGGTTGGTTGCTTTCAAATTTTGGAAATTATGAATAAAGTTGCCATAAATATATGCTTGGAAGTTTTTATGTGGACATAAGTTCTCAACTCCTTTGGGTAAATACCAAGCACCGTGATAGCCGGATCATAGGGCAAAGGTATTTTTAATCTTTATAAAAAATTTGTTTTAGAGAAAAAAAAATTTCCTTCTTTCCAGGCACCTGGGTGACTCAGTTGGTTGAGCGTCTGCCTTCAGCTCAGGTCATGATCCCGGACTTCCAGAATTGAGCCCCGCATCACGCTCCCTGCTAGGCTGGGAGCCTGTTTCTTGAGCTCCTCCCTGCTCATGCTCTCTCTCTCGCTATCTCTGTCACTGTCTCCGTCTCTCTCTCTCAAATAAATAAATATCAAAAAAAATTTTTTTCTTGGAGTACACTGACACACAATGTTCCATCAGTTTCAGGTGTACAACATTCTGATTCAACCTCTCTCTATGTTGTGCTGTGCTCACCACAAGTGCAGTTACCCTCCGTCACCATAAGCGCCAATACAAGACAGAGTAAGTTTAATTTTTTAAGGTGCCAAACTGTTTTCCAAGGTGGAAACCATTTTGCACTTGGGCTGCACAGTTTTGACTTCTGCTTATCACTGAGGCGAAGTTCCTCTGGTGGCCACTGAAATATTTCACCTCTTGTTTCTAGGTTTGATCTATGTTTTTATTTATTTATTTATTTATTTATTTATTAAAAGATTTTACTTATTTATTTGACAGAGAAAGAGATCACAAGTAGGCAGAGAGGCAGGCAGAGAGAGCGGAGGAAGCAGGCTCCCTGCTGAGCAGAGAGCCCGATGCAGGCCTCGATCCCAGGACCCTGAGATCATGACCTGTGCTGAAGGCAGAGGCTTTAACCCACTGAGCCACCCAGGTGCCCTGATCTATGTTTTTAAACTTGGGGAGTAGCCGGTTTACATTTGGGAATAAGAACTACCCAGGCAGAGAAAACAGCATGTGCATAAACCCTACTAGTGGGTGCAAGGAGAGGAATTCATGAGGTGAGAGCCAAAGGCAGGTCCAAATTACATAGGACCAGTGTTTATTCTCAGTGTAATGGAAAGCCATAGAAACATTTTTGTTTCAAACATGATCAATTCCCAGAATTAAAAATTAATTTGGCATTTATTGCTGGCTTTCTCCTTCACTTTACTTATCCAGCTTCTCAGAGCCCTTGATTTTACTTTCATATACATATGTCTCCTTCCACAGCCTCCAAGCATTTACATTCTGAGAATGCCTTCCACAATATAAATAAAAGTTTCCAGCATTAGTCTGCAAAAAAAGAAGAAATCATGTCAAAGCACTGGCTTTTCCCTGGGTTATAAATTGCATGATTCATAGGAAGCAAAAAGATGTAATTTACATTAGATTTGACCAAGTTTTGTTAAATTAAAATTTATCAAGTAATTATTCCACAAATGTATTGCAAGAAAAAGAGGGAGATGGAGTAGGGAGCATACAGATTCAAAGAAATTTAAGGAGGGGCACCTGGATGGCTCAATTTGTTAAGCATCTGCCTTTGGCTCAGGTCATGATCCCAGGGTCTTGAAATCAAGCCCCACATCAGGCTCCCTTGCTCAGTGGGGAGTCTGCTTCTTCCTCTTCACCCTGCTCTCATGCTCTCTCTCAAATAAATAAATAAAATCTTAAAAAAAAAAGCAACTTAAAGAAATATCCACCAGTCACAATATATAGACATTATCTATCAGCTATCTATCAATCATCTGCCTGCCTGCCTTGTTTACATGCCTGGCTCAGAGATACTGTCTTAATTTGAGTTCCCCAGAAGCAGACCCTTGGATGAGGATTCAAGAGCAAGCAGTTTATTTTGGAGGTGCAGGAAACCCTTGTAGGGGAGTGAGGAGAAAGGAAAAGACCCAATGAGCTGCCTGATCAAACAACTCAGCATTGAGGGCAACTGGAGCTCAACTGGTGGGAAAATTCTCCAAAATGGTGCTAAACACATACCTCCAGGTGGTGCTTCCTGAGTGGTGATGGGGTGTTTTGATACCAGCTCTGATCAGTGATTGGTTGAGGCTGCTCCCAGAAGAAGCAGTCTGTGCATTTCCAGTGGGCTATGTCCAGGTGGAACCGGGGACAGCATTTTCCCACAACTTTGGGGAAGTTCCAGAGAAGTGGATCCCGTTGGCTAGAGCACGATGAAGTAGGGATGTAAGGAAAATGGGCAAGGCACCAAGAGGATCTGCTCCAGCGTGCACCTTCCACCATCCAGACCTGCTTGGTTCCACATTAGTTCCCTCCACCCAGTCAGTGCTTCTTCAAGGTGGTGGCCAATCACAGTGTAAAAAAGAAAAACTCACAGTTGGAGGATTAGTGAGATGAATTATAGCCCTTGCTGCATTATTTCCATCTTCTACCACTCACTCTAGAGTCTTCTCATTTGTCCACTTCTGATGGTCTAGTTTGCTTTTCCAGTGAGGCGACTCTATAGAGTTTCATCTCTGAAAATGGCCAACTCCGGTTACCATGTCCTTGTGAGGTAATGGTGCGTGCAATTCCATTCATTGTTTTCCTTGGATGTGGAGACACCAGGTGGAGTCCCAGTGAGTTTCTGGAGTACCATACACATTCCTGTCTTTGCCCATTCTTCGGCAGCAATCTTAGAATCTTATGGGCTAGTCTATGAGAATGACTCCTGCCTTCTGGCCTTCTACTATACTTAACTCTCCTTGTGATGATGCGAGAGGACATGCCTACATGATGAGATGGAGTGAGGAGAGGCATTTGCGGTGTAGAGCGAGGCTCCTCAGAAGGAGGGTCATCTGCTTCTGGACTGCTGCTGGTCACAGGTGACTAAAGGTGAGGGAGGCTCCTTTACCTCTGGGATGACTAAAAAGGATTTACCTTTTTTTTTTTTTTTTTTTTTAAAGATTTTATTTATTTGAGAGAGAAACACAGCCAGAGAGGGACACAAGCAAGGGGAGTGAGAGAGGGAGAAGCAGGCTTCCCGCTGAGCAGGGAGCCCAATGCGGGGCTCGATCCCGGGTCTCTGGGATCATGACCCGAGCTGAAGGCAGTTGCTTAACTAACTGAGCCACCCAGAGCCCTAAAAAGGATTTATCTTAGCAGATGACCGAGTGTCAAAACAAAAGACCTATATAGTGAAGAATTGGTGGTTCCAAACTTTTAAAGGAGTTACTTTCAGATTCTTCAGCTTGAAGCTAATCTCATCCTGGGTCCCTTCTCAGGGAAGTTCAGTAAAAAAAGAGCTTTCCATTTTTCTTCTCCCTTCCTTTCTTAAGAATTTATCCCTCATTGAGGGAATGAAAAGTTTGTATTAGAATTCTTACACTCAGAGTTGATTTTATATGAATTGGAGTTTTTGGAATAAGACAAGTTCATTTATTTTTTATTTTTAGGTAATTACCACACCCAACACGGCGTTCGAACTCACAATCCCGAAATCAAGAGTTGCATGTTCTACTGGCTGAGTCAGCCAGGCGCCCCTAATTCTAACACTCAAGTATTACATCCAATAAGCTTCTGGTTTGCATAATTCATATTCATGAGAAAGCTTTTTGTACTTTTCTATTACTTCTTCCTGTCTTTGAAATCACTGATGTCTATTTAATGACCTTGTTTTTTTGTGATCTCTTCATTTGTGAGAAGCAAGCTCTGGGAGACTTCAGGCATTTTTTAGTTTTGCTCTTCTGCTCTCAGGTAAAAAGTCTGGAAATACTTAATTTCTCATTTGAAAATTACTATCAATTCATGAGTGCTGGAGGGTGTTCTGAAGCCCTCTGCTATCGCCCAACTGTCTCTGCCTCAACATGAGGATGCGTGTTCCAGTTATACATTGCTACAAGACAAGCTACGCACAAACTCAGAGACAGCGCCCTTAAGATTCTTGGAATCTCTTAAAACAAAGAGCGTCTAGCAGACATACCCTCCTGATATCGCCTGACATCTCAAAATCAGAAAATGGTTTTACACTGTATCTTGACTTTGAGGGCTTACTTCAAAATTTATCCCAAGATGGAATTTTTATGAGAACGCTCCAGATTTCTCTCTCATAGTGCTTAATTTTGAGAACCCTTTGCTTGTTAGGAAAGACCAACCTGGCTCTCAACATTTCTCTAAACTGTGCTACATAACTAAATGGTTCCTTCTGCTGTTTATCTCTACCTTGTATTTTACAAGAGGCAGCCAGAAGCAGCCATATGTCTCTTTTAAGGTGCTGCCTATCAATTTCCCCAGCCAGATCTTACCAGACGTAGCGAGTCCTGGAATTCATATCCGGGAAGAACCAACCTTGGATGCTTTGTACCTTATATTTGACAGAAGTGAGTAGAATTTGGTACCTGGATTAAATAAGAAGGGAGCAAGTGGTTCATCACAAACTAAGGGTTTTATATTTAAGATCCCCTGGGGAAAACAGCATATTCTACTTCACTACTTTTGAGGCTTGAAGATTTTGAGTTTGTGAATATACACCTGCAGATTAAATTATCTTGCAAAATCTGAGGAGTCTTATATGTTAGGTGGATTCTCAGAAGAGTCACTAAAAACGTTTATGTGACGTTGGGTAAACAGGAGAAAATTTTCATTCAATTCACTGTTATCTATGAAAACACTGATTTTTTAAAAATAAATCTCTGCATGAGGAATGTGGGGTTGGAACCAAAGAATAAGGCATAATCCCTGCTTTCAAATTAGGTAATATTGTACAGAATGATCTAAATGAGTATGTGATTATATATGGTTATATTTCAAGTAAGCACTCATTAAATAATTGCTTTTTCAATTTTTTCCTGCTAACATAGATTCATATGTACATTCTTTAATATTGGATCGCTAATATTGAGTACCCCATTTACAAAATTAATCTTTTGTGTTGAAAACACAAAATGTGGTTAATGTGAATTTAACTCATATCATCTGTAAAAAGCAAGATTATAAAAAAGGAAGTAATTTAAAATACAATAATACTATGTGTAGATAGTACAGTTGGATTCTGAAAGATTCTGTTTAAAAAAAGGATGGTCTTATTTTGGGGCCAGGCTATTTTCTATCTCTTTCCCAATTCTACCTCTTGGCTTTCCTCTACAAGGTGACATCAGAGAGAGCCCAGGCTCTGTCAGTAGATCTGGATTTGAATCCTGGATCTAGCACTTAAAAGCTGTGTGGCACTGGGTGAGTTACTGAAGGTCTTTGTAGCTCAGTTTCTTCATGGGTAAAGCAGAGAGGATACTTTACAACCCCTGCCCATAACACAGTACCTGGACAAGTGTTAAGAACTGTGTTCATTAAACAAATGAATGTCAGAACTGCTGCTGGCACATGGTGAACATTTAAGGGCAGATCCCCTCTGCAGGGCTGTCACGCGGTGATTCATTTGGAGAACATTCACCAGACATGCTTCTACCTTGTTTTATTTTCCTCCAGGTAGCATCTTGGTCCAACCACTGTCAGCTCCCTTCTACATTAAGTGCTGGATAGGATCTCTCATGGTCAGGTATGGGTTTGTGCTTCATGTTCTTGATGGGGTTCAGGTTTTCTGATACCACTGAATGCAGAATCTGGATACCGTGGAATCCAGGTCTGTGGGTTGAACTGCAGACTTGTGCCTATCTTATTCTCCATTTTTACTTGTGGCCATCCCCAGGTTAAAAGACTCAGAGGCAGGAGCAGAAAGGTGTCAGGTTTGAGGACAGAATCCATTTGACACAGATGTTATATGGAACAAAGTTACTGACCATCAAGAACAATGATTAGGGGAGAGGTCAGATGGGGGGAAGTGGGTGTGAGAGCCTGCTGTGAGTGGTAGAGAGTCACGGTAAGTCACAGTCTGCCAAGATTTGTCAGATTATCCTCTTTATTACCTAAATGGTCTTGTTTGATCCTGTTGCAATTTTGCAACAGTTCAGGGTTACCCCTGCTACTCCGGGCAGGCAGAGTTTCTTCCTGTCCACACAATGCTGATGGAAGAGATACTAGCAGGAGATACCATTCAGATTAAATATGCCTTAGGGAAAACACTGTGACTCTGTACCTGCGAATCTGGGCACTCCTGCTTACGAGTATCCTAAAACTCAGTGCATTTTCTTTCCTGGGGCCAGTAAAAACACAGGGCCCCAAGAAAAGCAGAAAAATATGGAAAGAAACTCTAGGATATACAAACGAGCTGCTGGTTTAGAGAGTAGTGACTTCTCTGTGCAAATGATTTCTTTACCCAAACAGAACTAAACAGGGTACATTTATATAGGTTAATGACTTTCACAATGATTAAAATAAGAAACTGATAATGTTTTTGACCCATAAAAACCAATTTCTTATGGTTCAATTTAACACACTGCCATATTCTCAATTAATGACTGGTTTTTTAAAGTTAGCATTTGGATAAAAGTTCCAATACTGAATTAGACTAAGACTATTATTTGAAAGCATAAAAGAAAAAGTATATGAAAACATTTATTACAGAACAATTTTTAATAATAAAATCTTAAACAAAAACACACAATTTCACAAACTAACGATGACCTGGCAGCTTCAGGCTGGAGTAGCATGCTGTTCTTGATGTATTTATATATGAGCGGTCCTCATGACACTTGATTCCAAAATGTATGGATAAATTGACTTGGCATGATTAATAATTTAAAGTAAAATATAAACATAAGGGCAACTTAAACACTGGTTTAATTTATGTGTGGCAATTCAAGGTCAGTGACTACAAAGCTCTATTAAAAAAAATCTGTGGTCAAAAAGATCTTTAGGAAGCAACCACATACCTCTGTACATTTGAAGATCGAGAGCTAAAAATCCAGTCCTGGATGAACACCAGTGAGCAAAAGATGTATAACATCCACCACACAGCTGTTTCAAAAATGGCATATTTCCAAAATTATCCACTTCACAAATAAACATTATAGTATTAATAACTATAGAGAGGCCATCAGAATGAGTTCCACAATGTGCTCTCACCAGGCTTCCCCGAGCTCTGTCGCAAAGCATCTACTTTAATCCTGGGGCTTTAGAAACATCTTCTTTACTTTAACTGTTGGTTTTATGTGTCCATTTTCATCTTCTTCATAACTGGCACGGTCTCTTTTTTTGGCGAACTTTTTTCCAATTGTCCCCACCAAGGTCTCATACCTGTTAAGATGGTATGCAGCACAAGTTTAATTAAACAAACAAAAAACAAGGGAGGAGGGGCACCTGAGTGGCTCAGTTGGTTAAGCGACTGCCTTCGGCTCAGGTCATGATCCTGGAGACCCAGGATCAAGTCCCACATTGGGTTCCCTGCTCGGCGGGAAGCCTGCTTCTCCCTCTCTCACTCCCCCTGCTTGTGTTCCCTCTCTGGCTGTGTTTCTCTCTGTCAAATAAATAAAATCTTTAAAAACAAAAAAACAAAAAAACAAGGGAGGAGTCGAGTCTTGTCAAGAGTATCAAACCAAGGATGTCGAATAAGAAAAATCAAAATGATGATTAAAAGAAACTGAAAATTTAAGAACTGTTCTATGAGTGATTAAATTCTTCACTGTTTTGTTTTTGCACTATCCAAAATAAACTGAGACATCTCTCTTAAAATATGTAGTAGAGGCAGCACCGGACAGGAGCCCTCAACTGTCCACCTCTGAAAGGTATGAACCACCACCCTCTCAGCCAAATCTACAGAAAGCAGAAAGTCATCTTCCCACGGGGCACTCCACGGAAGATTGTGGGGAAAAGCAGCGCCCATGTGAGAGCCAGTGAATGGGGCTGGGCCCAGATTATAACGCAGTTCTGAAGTGACTGTTACCTTCTGGCCATTTCTTCATCTGACACATCGAGCTCCACTGCTTCACCTTCAGCTTCTTCGACTTTGTTCTTAGCATTCATCTGGAGCATTAATTTCTGAAAAAATGTAACAACACTCTCAGAGCTGGGACAGGCTTATGAAAGAAACTGGTATCAAATGTATTTGAAGGCAGAGAAACAGAAGTCACAATCTACAGGAGTAACCAAAATTTATGAAGGGGTTCCCTGTAATACTTTCCCCCATAATGTGCCAACAGAAGTCAGCTGTGAATGGAAAAAATAATAAGACAAAGCCCCACTAGATTGGACTTCCTTTAATAAATTTAAATTGTATTTGAGATCATAAATATTATTGGTTACTTACATCTAAAGCAGGCACACCGCTAACACACTCTAGTGATTGGGGGAAAGAAAAAGCAGATTTTCAGATTTCCTCCAAACTTCTCACCCTTGAGCTTAATGGAAGAAAACCACACTCAAGAGTGATACTAAATGCAGTTTTTGCAGCGTCAAATTACTGGATGGAAGGACTGGGAGGCTGACTCTGACATGATGGGGAGGATCGGCTTCATTCCAGAACACGAGGGTAGAAAAAGCATTCTATATCATATCCATCTGACATAGTCTCACTCCCATTTATTTTTCTCACATTATTAACCTTTCCTTGATCATTACCCTTGGACAAAAATCTTTTTTTTAATGTACAATACCTTCTTTTTTGGCAAAGGCAGGATGAGGAAGGGAAAGCAGAAGAGAAACCAGTTTCAATTAGCTTTTCCAACATTTAAAGAACTGAAGAGAAAATAATTCTGGGGACACAAGCTTTGTGAGGGCACAGAATTTGGTTTCCTACTGCACTGGCAGCGTTCAATAGGGCCGATGAACCTCAGGTATAAAGTTATTTCCTGAGTAAATAAACTCCATGCTGGGTGTCACTAAAGATACATACAATATTAAAAACATGTTCTGGGGGCTCCCGGGTGGCTCAGTCAGTTAAGTATCCGACTCTGATTTTGGCTTAGGTCCTGATCTCAGGGTGCTGGGATTGAGCCCCGTGATGGGCTCTGTACTCAGTGGGGAGCCTCTTCGAGATTCTTTCTCTCCCTTTCCCTCTGCCTGCTCCCCACTCTCTCTCTCAAATAAATAAATCTTTAAAAAAGGAAGACTTTTATCAAGATGTGTTCTAAGCACATCCTGCTTATAATGAAGTAAGTGTGCTCAAGTTGGTATCTTTTCAAAACCAGCTGTATATATACCTAATCCTTCTCGAGTTTCATGACAGCTCAGATCTATAAGCTAAACAGTTCAAAACCTTTCCCCAGAGAGAAGATATTCAGCGTTACAGCGGAACAGACACGAAAGCCATCTTCTAATAGCCTCCCACATCAGAATTCTTTTCCCTTGGTATGAGACATACCCTAGAGTGCTTGCCTACCCCCGACCCTCGTCTCTGGGCATCACACACTCATCATCTTTGCTTCCCCAGGACTCTCCCTTCAGCCCACTGCCTTCTTTCTCTTCCTGATCTAAAGCTTTAAGCAGGCTAAGCCAAGGAAAATACCTATTATAAACAAACACTTTTAGTGTTGACTTTGTGTAAACAGAACATCTTAACTACCATATACCCTCAAAAAAGCTGGGCCGGGGGAGGAAACCTATAATCTTTAAGTAAACTCTGGCAAGTAACTTGGTTAACTGTGATTCTCTACACACATCCTCAGGGAAGTGGTTTTCAACCAGGGGTAGTTTTGCTCACCAAGGGACCTTTGGCAATGTCTGGATACATTTTTGATTGTCACAACCAGGGGTGTGTGTGTGTGCGCATGCATGCGCATCCTACTGGTATCTAGTGACTAAGAGGCCAGGGATGCTGCTGAACATCTAAAAATACACGGGACAGCCCCAGCCACAAAGAACTACCTGGCTCCAGAAGTCAGTGGTGCCAAGGCTGAGAAACCCTGGCTTCAAGTAATAGTTATAAAACTAAGTTTTATATCATAAACCTCCATTTCATTGGTAGAGTACCTGATAGGATGGCTTTTAGCACATATGCCAGAATTCTAATAAATATTAATAAATATTAAACAAGGTCTGTGCTTCTCTATAAACATGATCCAGGAGAATTCAAACCAACAGCTTATAAGGTGAATATATACTTTTCAAACTTTCCAAAAGGTTCATTTAAAAATCTATTTACAAGCTTGGATTAAAACCTGCCCATTCAAAAGTCAAATTACTCAATTTTCAAGTAATATTTTTCCAAGAAAAGATACATTTACAGGTGCCAGAAAATAATTTTTCAGAATAGCATCATATGAACAGAATCCAGACATTTCTATGAAAGAGCTGAGCTGGAACTCTAACACTTGCTGTCAGGGAGCATGGCTGCTGTGTGAAATCATCTGCTAACTCCACCATAAAACCAGTCTGCAAGGGCTGCAATTTCTTTAAATAGCTCCACCGGTGTATTTCAAGACTTGTTATTTTGTATATAATGAGAATAAACAATACCTCGTGGGAAAATACCGAAACCCAATTATTAGCAGAAAGAATTCAATTTGAAAATTTGAAAATTTGAAGCAATTGTATTTAATACCTCAACCTCAGGATTAAATCCTCTGAATGACATTCTTCCATAGAGAAGATCTTCACATAACAAGAAACTCTGCTCTTCTATTATGAAACACCTAAGCGGGAAAATAAACCTGTATTAATAGCGTGTCTACTTATAACAGGGCATCGCAAATAAAAGTTAAGATTTCAAATGAAAAATCGATCTTACTTATGGTTCTTAGTAGAACCGAGGAAAAGTAAGGTAAGACTTCTAACAGAGGGGTTGAAATAAAAATTGGTTACCTTGGCCAGCAAAGGCATTAGATGACAAGAGCTGGAGGCTGGAGTCCCGTCTAAATTACACATTTAATCTGCATAAAGGCCTACACAATGCAGAGACCTAGACTATTTATAATAAACGTGGCTTTTTCTAATTTGAAGCAGTTTTCTTGATGTTTACATCTCCCAACCCCACCAAATTCTTATTAAATACTCTGAAATCAGAGTCCCAGGCAGCTTGAAGACAGTGTATTAGCTGGAGCTCTTAGCTGTAAACAACGAGTGACTTTAGCAGAGAAGGAATTTATTTAAAAGGACACCAGGTATCTCACAGAATCATTGGGAAAGTGGGATGAGCAGGAATGGAAAATGGGTAGAAATAAAGGTAGCTAGGTCTTTGACCCAAAACCAAAATGATGAAAAAAAATCTACCCTAGTAAAAATGACACTGTACCCGAGGGGGCTCAGGTCTGGGCAGCAGACAGCACTGGGAGGCCAGTGTTGCCCTGGAAAGGGGATGCAGGTGCGACATCTCAGTCTCTAAAAGGAAGTCTCCTGTGAGTCAGCAGTTCATTACCCCAGTCCCCTATACACCCCCAGTCAGGTGAGCATATCTGACTACAGCCTGAAACTGTAAAACCACCAACCATACAGCATACAAGGAAAGTAAATACCTGGCCTTTAGGGATTCTTTGACAGAGAGTAAGAACTACTTCTGTCAAGGTTCACTCCCTCAGCCAACACTTATTAAACCAAACTGTGTGCCAGGCAGTGTTCTAGACGCTGGAGGGACAGCCGTGAATAAGTCTCTGCTCTCGCAGAAGTCACATTCTAGAGTGGTGCCAAATGATAAATAAAAGATTCATATTACACAGTGGGAAAAAAAGCAGCAGGTTATTTCACTTCTGGCCGTAAGAAAGCAGCTGGTACCAAACTAGTCCTCCTACCTATGTCAGCGAAAAAGTAGGACTAAGTAGGAAACAATGAATAAGCCAAACACAGGCTGTGGTGCCTGAAAGAAAAAACCCAAGTAAGCTTTCTGACTGAGGCAATGAATGCCCACCTTCGGACTGGAGGCAACTTCTAGACTGTGGAGCAGGGAGTGGGAGCCCAAACTGAGCCCAGTATCAGTGAACTGAAGAGACAAATGACTTGAAGTTCAAGGCTGCAGAGGGGGCTGAAATATAAGGGTCAAGATACCAGAGAGAGGGAGATACTTAGAGATTCTAGGACCTGCACACACAGTCCCCTTGAATGTCTGGCCAAATACTAGGCTGTCCATGTGCAGGGCAAGTCCAACAGTGTTAGGGGAAAACAATTTCCAGAGAACAATTACCTGCTGCATTAGTGTCCTAGGGCTGCTGTACGAAATTACCACAAAATTGGTGGGCAAAGCAAAAGAAATTTATGCTCTCAATTCGGGAAGTCTACAGTCAGTATCACTGGACCAAAATCAAAGTGTTGGCAGAGTCGTGCTCCCTCTAGAAGCTGAGAGAATTCATTCCTTGCTTTTGCAGACAGCTAGGAGTCCTTGGCTTGTGACTGTATCATCCCAACTTCTGCCTCCATGGTTACACTGCTTTCTCTTCTATCTCCCTTTTGTAAAGATACATGTGATTGTATTTAGAGTCCCCCTAGACAATGCAGAATAATCTCCTCATCTAAAGATCTTTAACTTTACACCAGCAAAGTCGGTTTTGTCATATAAACTAACATAGGTTCCACCGACAAGGCCCTGGATATTATTTGGGAGACCATATTCTAACATACCACACCTGGAAAAAAGAAAATTTACCCTAAAACTGTATGTTGAACAAATACAAGACCTTGACCAAAGGAGGGAAATGTCTGAGTTGTGTCTATCCAGAATGGAGCAACCAAGCTGCATGTCTTGAACAGAAAGGTCAAACCTCAGGAGGAGGGGGCATCTCACAAAAGTCCAGGCTGTAAAACCTACATGGGCAAAAACAGGGACCAAGCCAACTGGCGTGTAAATTACCCGCCTAAGGGGAAATTCAACACTTTATTAAGGAAGACAACAAAATCCAGCTACTCGACAATGTAATATATAATGTGAGACACACGGTAAAAAGCTGTTAGACATGTAAGGTAGCAGGAAAATGTGACCCATAGACAGAAGAAAAACAAATCAATAGGAAAAAAGGATAATGGCATTAATAGTAAAGGATTTTAAAACAGTTATTATTTTTTTAGATGGGGGTGGAGTGGGACAGAGGTAGAGGGGGAAGAGAGAAAAAGAGAGAAAGGGAGAGAAACTTAAGCAGGCTCCATGCCCAGCAGGGCTCGATTTCACAAGCCTAAGATCATGACCCGAGTTGAAATCAAGAGTTGGACACTTAACTGACTGAGCCAGCCAGGAGCCCCTAAAAACAGTTATTATAAATATGTTCAAGGATTTAAAGAAACACAGAACTATAATGAAGACACAAAGAGAGAACCTGAATTAAAATATGGAAACTATGACAACTCACCAAATAGAAATGTTACAACAGAAAAAACAATATCTGAAGGGAAAAATTAGAACAATTCTATTATCTATTAAAGAAACTGAATTCATTATTAAGACTCTCATAGAGAAAACTCCAGATCCAGATAGCTTCACTGGTGAAATTTTTTTTTTTAAAATTTATTTCTTTTGAGAGAAACAGAGACAGCAACAGAGCTAGTGAGGGAGGGCCTGAGCAGGGAAGGAGAGCAAGAAGCTGGCTCCCCGCTCAGCAGGGCTTGACACAGGGTGAGATCCCAGGATCCTGGGATCATGACCTGAGCTGAAGGCAGACCTTAATCGACTAACCCACCCAGGTGCCCACTAATAAGTAAAATCTTAAAAAAAAGAAAAGAAAAGAACCGTTTGCCTTTGGCTTAAAGTCATGATGCCAGCATCCTGAGATTGAGGCCTACATTGGGCTCCTTGCTCAGCAGGGGAGCCTGCTTCTCCCTCTGCCTGGTGCTCTCTCTGCTTATGCGTGCTCTTTCCTTCTCTCTGTCTCTGACAAATAAATAAAATCTTAAAAAAAAAAAGAAAGAAAAAGAAAAACAATAAAGAAAGCAAGACACAGGCTACACACTGGGAGAACATATTCACAATACATATATCTGTTAAAGGACTTGTGTTCAGAATATAAAGAACTCTTATCTGTATAGAAGTATATAAGTTTTATCACAAGAAACAAACAAAATGCTATACAAACATTGAATTGTAGTTAATGATACGCATGCTGCAACTTACTCTGAAATACACTAAAAATAAAATGGATAGACAGATGCATTGAGCGATGGATAATTATGCAATGTAAGATGCTAGGAAAAAAAAAACCATCTCGTTTTTAAAAATGGGCAAAGGATTTGAATGGGGACTTCACAAAGGGAGATACGGAAATGCCAATAAGCACATGAGTTCTTTACCATTATTAGTCACCAGGAAAATTCAAATTAAAAATCGTAATGAGATACTACTAGA
This sequence comes from Spilogale gracilis, assembly GCA_004023965.1. Classification (NCBI taxonomy): domain Eukaryota; kingdom Metazoa; phylum Chordata; class Mammalia; order Carnivora; family Mephitidae; genus Spilogale; species Spilogale gracilis. The sequence continues at coordinate 59,644 of PITA01007085.1, read as the reverse complement.
ATGACAGAATAGATAAAATCAAAAAGGTAACACCAAACACTGGAAGGAGTCAGAAAAATCAGAATTCTTCTACTTCCTTAGTGAATGTGTAATAAAACTGTGCAATCACTGAAGAAACCAGTCTGAAAGTCTCTCATTAAGTTAACTACATGCCAACCTTATGACCCAGCAATTTCACTTTTACTGAAGAGAAATTGTAAGCAGAAAGAGTTAGGTGCCCCCCCCCCCAAAGAAGGACAAGACATAGCATGATAACAGGGAAGTCATTTTAGGACCCCAGCTATTTTCAGTGATTTCTGCCCTACTTGCTCAAGCATAATTCTAGCACGACTTCCCAGGCAGTGAAAGAATCACAAAGAAATGCAAAAATCTCAGTAGTTAAAGACTTTAAAGGAACAAAGAGAAAGCAAAAACTAACACTCTATCAGGCCAGGAAAGAGCCTAACGAAATCAGAGACAATAAACCACTGGTAAGACTCCCAGTGCTGTCTCAAAAGCAAGGCCTTGTGGCGGAGCCGAGCACCCCGCCCATCCAGCTCTCAGAGCACTCCCATCGGCCTCTCGGCCCCTTCCCGGGATGGACAGTTAGTTCAGCTTCGGTGTGAAGTTAACCTCCACCCCCAGAGGAGCACAAGCTTCATTAACATAAAAGGATACATTTCTACAGGCATGTTTTTTAAGTACGCCCACAGGACCTCATATCTGCCTTTACACGTGATGACAAAGCTCCCTTTCTGAATATTCACCCTAAATAAAAGTAACCCACTCACCCTCACTTGGGAGAATCACCGCTTTGAAAGTTACTCTCCACCATCTCCATTGGCCACACAAAGTTTCCTTTGTGCGACAACTCAACCTGGTTAATCCTTATCTGTAACGCACCAAGGAGTAAACTTAAGTTAGCTCAGCTATGAAATGAAAACAGGACCTGTCCAATTCATTCAAATTCTTTTTATCTATAGAATTTGTCTGGTTGCTGTATGAAAAGTGGTCTGGATGGGCTTCTTGGATAGAGGACATTTGAGCCCAGTTCAGAAGACAATGAGGAACACAACAGGAGGCTTGGTGAAGAACTGTGGGACCAGTTCATGATCCACAGGAGGGAGTGTAAGGAGCCCAAGTGAGAAACAATGAGGAGGCTTCCATGACCGGGAAGGAGTGACGAAGGGGAACACTGGTAGGAAGTCAAAGGTATTTTCATGGTGACACTAAGATGTTGTCTTCTTCATTGTGTCAACAGTTACACAAGAGGGTGCAAAAGCAATTTTGATTAAAAGCTCATCTTGGCATGAATGAAAGTAGGGACATCATACTATGCTAGTAGTCACTGCTGGTTTTCAAAGTCTCAAAAAGAGAAAGAAGCCAGTAAGAATGTTTTGATGAAGCAGTAAAAATTTAATTTTCATTAATCTCGGCCCTTGATTACATTTCTCAAAGTATTCTGTGTGCAAAATGATAAGTACTTCTGCACGGTGAGGCATGATAACCATCTTGAAAAAAGGCATCGTGCGACTGAATTCTGAGTTGAACTAGCCACTTTTTTCATGGAACACTATATGGTTATTCAGACTTGGATACTTGGCAGACGTGTTTCTGAAAATGAATCAAATGAACTTGTCACTTCAAAGGAACAACTGACAGTACTTGTTGCCAGTTACAGAATTCAAGCTTTTGAGCAAAAATGAAAATTCTGAATAGCCTGAGTATGTCACATCTTGGACTTGAGAGCTTCTCAATACTTAAGATTTTTCTGATGAAACCCATGGTAGTATTAATGAATATGGTTTTTGATATCATGTAAGGAAATGAGTTAACATTTGGAAAAACTGGGTGCCTGGGTGGCTCAGTGGGTTAAAGTCTCTGCCTTCAGCTCAGGTCATGATCTCAAGGTCCTGGGATCGAGGCCCACATCAAGCTCTCTGCTCAGCAGGGAGCCTGCTTCCTTCTCTCTCTGCCTGCCTCTCTGCCTGCCTGTGATGTCTCTCTCTCTCTGTCAAATAAATAAATAAAATCCTTAAAAACAAACAAACAAACAAAAAACCACAACATTTGGAAAAACTATACAACTCACTAATATTTTCCAAATAAGAAATGCATGATGTTATGAAATCATGCATGGATAAAAGATTTATTCAAAATGCAAGGTAGCCTAATGATTATGAAAAATGTACTGACACTGTGAGATTCCATACTGCAGTTAAAGAAATTACTGGTTACTGTGTTTTGGAGGAGTGTCAAAAAATTATCTGAAAGGCTATTATATACTCCTCCCCTTTTAATTACATCACCTGTGTGGGGGTGGATTTTCTTTATGTGCCTCAACCAAAACAACAGACTACAACAGGCTGAGTGTAGGACTTATGAGAATCTACCCAGCAATCAACCCATCCTCTGTTAATGCCAGACATTAAAAGATTCACAAAAATATAAGATAATGACATTTCTCTCATTAACATTTTTTTGGTCTTGGGAAACAGTTATTTTTCTTTCTTTTCTTTTTTTTAAGATTTTATTTATTTGACACAGAACAAGAGACAGAGAGAGAGAGAGAGGAAGGGAGGGAATGACAGCGCAAGCACAAGCAGGGGGAGCAGCAGAGAGAGAGGAAGAAGGCTCCCACTGTGCAGGGAACACAATGTGGGGCCCAATCACAGGACCCTACGATCATGACCTGAGCCAAAGGCAGATGCTTAACTGACTGAGCCACCCAGATGCCCTGGGAAACAGTTATTTTTCATAAAAAATGTGTTATTTATGTTAACATATTAACAACATGAGTCTGCCTTTAAAGTGAGCATTTAAAAATTTTTGTTGTGGGGTCCCTGGTTGGCTCAGTTGGTTAAGCGACTGCCTTTGGCTCAGGTCATGATCCCGGAGACCCGGGATCGAGTCCCACATCGGGCTCCCTGCTCGGCGGGAGGCCTGCTTCTCCCTCTCTCACTCCCCTTGATTGTGTTCCCTCTCTCGCTGTGTTTCTGTCAAATAAATAAAATCTTTAAAAAAAAATTTTTTTTGTTGTTGTAATTTCTTACACAGTAAATATTGACATGAAATAAACCACACAAATATAAGCTCTGAAGAGCTCTGAAGAGGTTTCTAAATAATTTTATAAAATGTAAATGGTCCTTGAGCCCCAAACTTTAGAACCACTGTTCTTCAGGCTCCTCTCTCCCTGGCCTTCTAGCTCAGCCAGCACCTTCAGGAACCTTCAGGAACCTTCAGGAACCCCACCTCCCTGAAGGCACATATTCTCTAGAAACTTTGTTCAACCTTTTCCAAAAATGAGGGATTCTCTCTCAAATGCCTAAGCTTGGTCCTTATCGAGTACAACTGATAAAACCTCATCCCTCTCCCAAATCCGTCACCCTCTCAGGAACGCACCATAACCACACATTTAAGCACTCACTAGACAAAACACAGACCCAGAGGCTAGGAATGGAAGCACAGCAGGACCATTGCCTCTCATCAGAGGGCTTTCCCAGAGCTTTCCACTGACACAATAACATAAAAATGAGCACAGGTGTTTCCTTATCTATAAGCAGTTTCAATAATTAGGAAAATTAATTAAATACAGTTAGCAAAAAGTTATTCTAAAGATTAACTGTAAGCATTTTGTATTTTAATATCCTTGTTTTTGTTAATAAGGATCCATAACTTTAGAGCCAAAACACCAGCCAGGATATTATCTATTTCACCTATTTTTACAGAGAAGTTATTACTCAAAAAAAGGCCCCCCAAATACCCCCAGACTCATCGTAAAGCCATAAATAACATGCATGGCAGAGCAGGGAAAAAAATTCACGGTAGGGAAACAATTCTCAATGGGTCTCTCCTGTGAAAGAGACACTAACTGCCCTTCTGGTCTGGAACATCTTTTGAGGGATGTGTGTAGAGTGAACCGCTTTGAAAGGCAGAGCTATTGACTTCCTTTAGAGCAAAGTGCAGACTTGCTTAATGCCCAGTAGAATAATGTCTTTCTTGGGGGCTAAGAGCAAGTTGGTTTGCAGTCCAGTTATTAAAGATACAGGTTTCCTAACCAAGACTTCTCAGCTGCGATGCAAACCTATTGTGGGCAATAGTTTATAGGTGGGCCTTGCCACATCATCCCCTATAAGATTTGGGGAACAAGGGGGAAATGATGCAAAAGAGCTGCTCAGACTGTTTGCTGGGCTGTAAGTAATGAAGTCCTTGTGTCTGACCAAAGAGTCTTATACCTTCCAGGTACATCCTGGAAACTGGCCACCTAACCTGTTAAGTTGCAAGCAGGATGCAATCTCAGAGCTCACAGTTCCTGATAGTCATTAGACCACAATATGCAAGCAAAGGAATCATGGTAGCCAAACATACTTTTAAAGCAACATTCTATGGCAAAAAAGTGATTAAAATGACTATTCTCTGTACTGGGGCACATCCTCTGGAGAAAAATATGGCAAAAACACAGAACAATCTTTGATGTGGTAATCCTACTTCTAGGAATTTATATCAAGCATCTTCTATCAGATACCCTGGAAAACAGACTTTGAGACAGAATTATGTCTCAACAGAACTATTATCGGGTCAGTGCTGCTTGGGAGATGTCCCTCTATGGAAAAGGGGGGCATGACTAGGCAGGAGGCAGTGACCTGCCATGTTGCTTCATTAAGGCCTCAGCCCCTATGATGAGCTTGGGGGAGCAGAAGGGGTGCTTCAGAAGGCCCTGCAGGTGTTCTCAGTTGAGGCAAAGCAACCAGTCTCGCATGCCCCTTACAGCTTAGATACTGGCTAGCGAGCACCTCAGGGGAGGTGTGGACTGCCCTGCCCTGATCGTCTTCACTGAATGATAGGGTGATATGGTTAACGTCACAGATGGCAACCTCTAGACTTCCACAGCACACACAGAGCAAAGTCTCCAATTTCAAAGAAAGCAGTAACCCTCTGGAAAATTCAGATGATACTAGCAAGGCAAGACTCACAAACACAAAAGAGCAAGAAGGAAAGGGCAATTTTCATAGTATTCAGGTATAAGGCAATGCACGTGCCAGCCGTGCTTATCACGCTCATGCCTGACATGCTGCAGTAAGGGCATCACATACCTTTGTTGACTTCTCAAAATGTACGTGACAGATGCTGTCATCACACCCAATACACAGATGACAAAAGAGGAGGTACAAACCTTGCCCAAGGTCACAAGTGAGCAAGCGGCAGAGCTGGGCATCACAACACGGATCTGCATTATTCGAGAGCCCACGCACTTAAGTAACCAATGCACTCCTCTGGTTCCCTATTTGGGGTATTAAAAACACACACCCTGAAGACATACTATCCATTTTTCTCTCCAGATCTACTTTTCATTATTTCCCCCACTCTGGGAGGGAGGATTTGAATGTTATACATGGAAGGGGTCTGTGGCAGTCCAGAACCAGGCTTCCTTCCTGTGGGATTACCTCAGGCCGGCTGCCCTCTTATGAAGGCAGCAGCTCTTGTAAGATGTCTTCAGATTCAGTAACCCTTCCCTCCCCTTGACCCTCTGGGCCTGGAGCGGAAATTACTCCCATCACATAAGCTATGGGGTATGCACCGTCCCTGGTGGCTTCCCTGTGCCCTACTCTGTTATACTCTCAAATTACCCAATCTGACAGTGTCATCTTTTCCTGCCAATGACTTAACCTAATATACACATCTATACACAAATGGGAAGTGAATGGTGACAAAGGTTCCTTATTCACTGCTAGGGTCTGACTGCTTGTGCCCCCACAAAATATATATGTTGAAAACCTAACCCCCAGAGATGATCATATTAGGAAGCCTTTGGGAAGTGGCTGAAGTCATGAGGGTGGGGCTTCACAAATGGGATTAGGACCTGACAAAGGAGACTCCACAGAGTCCGCTGGACCTCAGGCATCTGGGTGGCACAGTTGCTTAAGCCTCTGGCTCTTGGTTTCAGCTCAGGTTGTGATCTTGGCATCACTGAGATCAAGCCCTAAGTCATTCCAAGCTTAGCATGTAGTCTGCTTGAGACTCTCTCTCCCTCTGTCCCTAAAACTACCCCCCACCCTGCTAATAAACAAATAAATAAATAAATCTTAAAAAGGAAAAGCAAGCCCTACCTACTTTCACCAGGTGAGGACAGAGTGAGAAGGTGCTGGCTATGAACTAGGAAGACAGCCATCACCAAAGCATAACCACGGTGGTGCCTTGATTTTGGATTTCCACCCTCCAGAACTGTGAGAAATAAATTTGTTGTTGTTTTTTTTTAATAGGTATTATTTATTCTTATTTGTCAGAGAGAGAGAGTGAGAGCGAGAGGGAGCACAAGCAGGGGGAGTAGGAGGCACAGAGAGAAGCAGGCTCCCTGCAGAGGAAGGAGCCCAATGTGGGATTCGATCCCAGGACCCTGGGATCATGACCTGAACTGAACGCAGAGGTTTAACCAACTGAGCCTATAAGCTACCAAGTCTGTGGTATTTTGTTACAGTAGCCCGAAAGGATGGTGACATTTGTCTCCTAGGAAAGGAATCTAAAGGTCAATTTTCTCGGAATATGTAACGTTGGAGAAAAATACTGAAAACAAGATAGAAAACCATCTTGCCCCTTGATAAAAATAAGTAAAAAAAAAAAAAAAAAAAGGAATACTTTCTGCAAGTTTAGTCAAGGCATCAAATAAAATACTGCTCCTTACCAGTAATGGTCCCTTCCTCCAGCACCCTGCCCCCAGATCCACACCATCTCTGGCACTGTCTTCCCCTTCCTCACGGTCATCTTGCTTCCTCTGAGAAGCAGCAGAGGAAAGCAAACAGAGAAGCAAGCAGAGAAAACAAAGTACTTTCCTTCCAGAAAAGATCCAGAGAAGGTCGGTCAAATGAACAAGGGAACACAACATGTTAAAAACAAAAAATTAGGTATAGAAAGAAAAGACAGAAATGTGCCCAAGCAGCATCTTCCATCACCTGACAAAGTGTAAATAAAACTACCACACCACAGAGTTCAGTAAGGCAAGAAAAGCACTGAAGAGAAATGATAACTTTAAGAAGAATTTAGGTAAAAAAATCAATGGATGATATGAATCTATCACTTCTTTATTCAAAATTCTTCTTAAACACCAACTGCACTGAGAAGAGGAAGAGGAATGGGTTAGTATGATATCTCAATGTTGGCCATGACCAGGCAGCTGACTCTGGGCAAGTTACTCTCTCAAGCTTCAGATTCCTCAGCTATAAAATGGATGGGATGACAGTAGCCAGATCCTAAGTCTGCTCTGAGGATTAAATAATTAAGAGATTTGAAGTGCTTAGCTCAGTTCTTGGCACATGCTATACAGACTCAATAAATGTTAGCTGAGATGAGTGGTATTAAAAGCAGTAATTAAAAGAAAAAAAAGAAAAAGAAAAGAAACACATTCTAAACTCTTCACTTGCTTTTAAGAAGCTCAGCCTAATGAAGAAGTCTACTATTCAAACAAAACTGGAAAGGCCTAAGCACACACCTTCCAACTTAATCTTCAAACTTAATGTGACAGGGAGCACACCACAGATTCTCATAAAACACTTCCCTCTTACTACCAGAGATGGGTGGGCTAGATTCCTTTATTCAGTATCAAAAAAGAAGTGTTATAAATGAGGGCCAGTAAAAATGTATAAATCCAAGTAGAACTTATACAGCTTTAATAATTTCAGAAAACCATTTGCAAAGTTAAATCAAACAACTGAGCAGGTACCATTTTACAAGCTTTGAGCCACTGGAATGATGAGTCCCACTTACAGGGATTTCCCTCTGAAGGCCCAAAGCATCACTGATATAATTTCTAATTAACCTACTCTTTTTCTTTAAGCTCTGGCAAATCCAAATACCAGTGCTCTTCACTAATGATTTTCTTTTCTTCCTCTTCTAGTTGTTTCTTGGTCTCCGAGTCCAGGCCCCTTTGCATGAACTGTCAGAACAAAACAAAATCAGTGTCAGCAACTAGTTTTCTCAACTTGGAGTTGAGGAAAACTCAAATGACTTTATTCCTCCCCATGCTTTCCCTCATTTCTCCAGGAACACCATCGCAGGGGTGAGGGTGGAGGCGCTGGGACCAAGGCAGCTTAGCTCTGCCCTTGAGAATGTCACACCAGACCAGCAGGCAGCCCACCACAGCACACAAAAAAGTAACGTGACTTCCTTCCCAAGACTATGTAAAGATCTTTCCCGTACTGTGTCTATTTTAATAAAAACTGACAATAAAAAAACTGTATTTAGTAAACAGCTCCTAAATATTTCAGTTTTGCATAGTAGCGAGTGGGGAAGGGCTAACACAAAAGATGCAGATCAGGCCAGGGAGGCAGAGATGGAAAGTGAGAGGAGGAGGAGAGACTCAATATTTTCTGAATCCCTGGATGACCCATGGAGCCTACTGGTCTCTGTATTTGCTGATGTTTGTCTGGAACGCCTTTTTCATGCTCCTCCACCCGCACAACTCCTAACTCTTCTGATATATAGGAAAATCGACTCCATCTCTGTGAAATCATCTCTGACACCTGCAAGCCAAACTGGCATTTCTCTCCTAGATGCTTCCTAGGACATCCGCAAGCAGTCTCACCACACTTTAATTTTTTGAGCACCTGTCTCTTCTGAAGACCCTGAAGGCAGGGCCTTTGTCTACATTGTCCCCATCCTCAGTTTCAGCATGATGGATGATATGTAGTAAGGAGTCTGTAAAAACAGACTTAAGCTTCGGGCTCTCTGCTCAGCAGGGAGCCTGCTTCCTCCTTTCTCTCTGTCAAATAAATAAATAAAATTTTAAAACAAAACAAAACAAAACAAAACAGACCTAAGCAGAACTATATCTACATGTGTATTTGTCTCCTGAAAGGCTGACCACCTCTATGGCTGCTCTTTATTCTAAAATGTGCAGAAGCTCAACTCAAAAGAGGCTAGTGAAAAATCAGCAGTCCAGCTGCTAGCCTCTTCCCTCCATAAATATATTTCTTCAGGGGACCAGTGAACACAGCAAAATGATAAAGTATAATAAGGGAAAAAATAAATTCAGAAAACATCCAGGAGCCTCCAGAAGTTAGGTCTAGAATTCTACTAGTTTCCATTTATCCCTATTTCTTTCCCTTGTCCGAGCTCTATATTACTTTTTCCTCCATTCCAACCCTTCTGAAAACACAAGCATTTTTAGGCATAAGGGCTTTATCCAGTTCTGATGAGGATGTGGTGAGACTGGATTACTCATATATTGCTGGTGGGAATATAAAATGGTACAAACTCTGTGGGAAACAGCTTGACAATTTCTTATCCAACTAAATATGCACTTACCATACAACCCAGCAATTGTCCTCTTTGGCATTTATCTTAGAGAAATGAAAACTTACGTTCACTCAAAAACTCATACAGGAATCTTCACAGCAGCTCTGTTTGTTAATAACCAAACACTCAAAACCATCAAAATACTCTTCAGCAGGTGAATGATTAAGTCCTATGATATTTCCATAGCATGGAATACTACCCAGTCAAAAAAAAAAAAAAAAAA